>JZKD02S1685957.1:603135-627043 GCA_000966675.3 Picea glauca
TTCATACCTGTAACACAACAGCCCTAAATAGGAATTCATCTGAAGCATCCTCGACTGTTACTTCTTCTCCTTCATTTCCAGCTTCATTTTCACTTTCAGCCTTTCTGATATCTCCAGCGTTGATTGTGTGCCTCTGTGATGTCTCCATGGCATCAAGCCTGACACGGAGTTCACGCATTTCTCTTTCCACTGCTGGATCAGGCATTGGCATGGGTCTATCTCTTCTTCTCGGCGACATGGCTAAGAAATTTATCTTTTCTTTTCTATATAAAGCAAAGAAATTATTCTGGGCTCTGATATCACTTTGAGGAAGATCCCCCCCTTGCTCTCGAGCCAAGATCCTCTCAGTATCTTCAATACAACCACGTCGAGGGTTAACCAACCCCTTCGTTTAAGCCACTAATGACTTCGGACTTCAGGGGTTCAAGATCCATAATGTTGAGCTCCTTGAATCTTCCACTTTCCGAAACCCGAAATGTCGATACGTCGAAATCTTTGACCACGTTCTGCTCCTGTATCGGGTTTTCTGCCTTTTCAGGGTTTCAGACTTCGTGATTTCGTGAATCCTGTTATCAAGGTTCTTGATCTTCTGCCTTCTGAAACCTGAAATGTTGATATTCCCGAAATGCTTGGCTGTGTCCTCCTACACAGTTGTATCGTGTTTCATGACTTCGGGAGTTCCGGAACAAGGAATCCCGACCTCTTGTCTTCACAACTGCCAAAATTATGAAACTCGAAACATTCAACAAAAGGATGGCTTCTATCCAAACTCTTTCCCCTTTTTAGAGTTTTGAACTTCACGAGTTCACGAGTCCTGATGTAAATCTTCCGGTGCTCTAACTTCCACAAACCTCGAAACTCTGAAATGATATCTCCAACGGGATCAACGACTATAAGCCTCCCTTCGATCTGACAACCCACGTGATTTCGTAATTTCGGGTACCAGAAGTCCAAGAATCTCAATCCCATAACACTGTCCTCTCAGGTTCCCAAACTCTAAAACACTGAATTGCCAAAATGTCCCTTCACACTATTTTGTGTTTCGCAACTTCCGGGGTTCTCATGTGAAGAGCCCAAATTTTTTTCAACGAGAATGTTGAAATCCCGATTCCCGAAATGCCGAAATACCACTTCACAACATCCCGGATCTCACAACTTCAAAATTCTAAGTGAAAGGGCCCAGGATCCTTGTCCTCAATACTTTTGGTATTCCGAATCTCGTTTTTCTAAAATCCCAAAATCCCGAGAAATATCCTATCGCGACTTCAGATTTTGGGCTTTCCTCCTCCCTGTGTCCCAATCACTCATCCTGGGGACCTCTGAAATCTTGAACTCTGAAGTTCTGAAATTCCAACCTCGTCACCACTTGTCTTTGTACATGAAAACTCTTTTCGTGTTTCGAGGATTTGACCAACCAAAGGTTTTGCCCACATTTCGGATTTATGATCCCCGAAATGATGAAATGATCTCGATGGTCAAATGATCAAAATCAATGACCCACGTTGTATCCTGCCTTTCGAAGGTGGATCTATCCAATGCTTAACTTCCTCTACAACTTCCTTGAATGCTACGGTCCTCGCTATTTCGGGAGTTCTCCTCAGAGAATTCTGACCGTTCAATTCCCTCCTCAAGAACTTCTGTGAAATGATCTAATGTCCCCTCACCATGACCTTCCTTCTACAAAGCAATTTCACTTTGCCTCCCTTTGAATACTTCAAAGGTACTACCCCTTCTGAGATTCTCTGACAACTTCAAATCACCAAAGAACTCCTGCACACACTCCTTGCGGCAATCCTTTAATTACTTTTGGGTATTTGAACTCACGACTCTGTGCACTTTCTTTGCAACAACAGTCCTTCAATCTCTCAACCTTAGTTAAAAGTCTTCTAAGGATTCAACTAGCCTATGCACGCCTTGCACAGCCCTATGCTACACTTGCACTTCTGTTGAAATGAGTACAACAATATCCCTCCTGAGCTTTCAGAGGTTAACTCTAAACCTTCGTCAATGCACACCTTGCGGACATTTCACTGCACTCCTTGTAGGAAATTCTCACTCAGGATGAGAAACAATTGAAACTCATTTCCTCTCTCTCTCAGACTTCAAACACTTAACATGAAATCATACATACATAGCATAGCAAAAATTTCATGACAGAGAGAACAAAATAACCATAACCAAATCAATTAGCATGTATACATAGAAAGCATCATAACACCATGAATATGAATCAAAGATTCATATATTAATTCAGAACTTTTGTACATGGGTTCTCCTCTACAACTCTCCTGCTACAACTCTCTTCTTCTCTATACTAATGTCCTGAATTGATCTAATTCTGAATGACACAAAGATACAAAGACGAGGGTCTCTATATTTTTTTTCCCTCTTGTTCCTAAAACTGTCTAATCTGGAATTTAAATCTACCTACTTTCATTAATTATGCATAAATGCCTCCACCTCCTATAGATGAGAGAGAATCGCTCATGATTTGTTTACAATACGCAAGTACGATTTCTTTTAACCATTACATTAATGTTTCAAAAACATTTCCAAAACATGAAAAATGTATGTTTCACTTTCCAACTATCTTTTGCCTTCATGATCGCTTGACTACTTACAATGATCCTACATCAATTAACATATTGGGAACCATAGAAAAGTATTCCCTTATCTTACAGTAGCGATCATATACCATTAGATGCGTAAATTTTGTAACCCTAACTGATTGGAAATACGACTAGGCAATAAATTGGTTTGAATTTGTGTGATGGAGGATGTCAGTCTGGGTCCCATAGGCATTTAATCCATTAATGTAACCTCTCCATATCCATGGTTTCACATGGCAGAGGTACTGGCGAGTACTTACCACGTTACTCCTCTAACGAGTCTGCAAGGTAACAACCATCCATTGTTTTCCCTTTGCTCTTGTAACGATTTTTCTCTGCACTGAAATGCAAAAATGCCCTTTAATATGTTTTCTAACCTTGACCCTGGTCTGCATGGCGGGTGACTTGGTAGCTTGGCTCTGGTAAACAAAATGGGAGGAGGAAATGCATCTATGGTTCCTCTTATGTGCAAGGTAAGTAAGATAATACTGATGCTCATGTTTTTTGTGAAAGAATACTCTATTGATGGAATGTAAGAGGGGTCTAATAAGAATATTCCCCATCTCTCTCTATGTTACTCGGTGTTTATGGTTTGGGTCTGGAGGCTATTTCCTTTTCCTCGGGTGTGTGTTATTCTTCTGCTCATACTTGTTAGGGCTCTTTTGTGGCTCGAAATGTTTTAAGGGTCAAACCATAGATTGTTTCCTTCCCGAATTATCTATTATCTAACTCCATAGGGATTTTCATGGTTACCATTTACGCATATATACATATTACATAACCCCCCATGGGAAATCCCTCCATTTATATTATGGGTAGAATAAAACCTCTGTGGGATTTTTTGTGGGTTTTGTCTTGTGTGAAATTATAAATCATATTGTAAATCCATCCATGGGATTTTGTAACTAATCTCTGTGTAAACTATGTTAACACTCTGTGGGGATCGTAATTTACGCTCTGTGTACAATAGCATTGTTTACCCCTGTGGGGATCCATAATTATGCTCTGTGTAGAATACCTCGACACTGTATAAATTGTGCCTTATGCTATGTATATACAAAAACGTTACTCACCATCAGTGGGGTCCAGGATTATGTTGTGTAACATATATTATCACCCAGTAGAGCTTAATTGATGTTCTTTTTATGAAAAGAGTTTCTTACTCGCTGTGGAGATTCATGATGTCATTATTTGTAGAATATATATCATCCTTTTGTAAATCGTAATTCATTCTCTATGTATGCAGAAATGTTATTTACCCTATGTGGTGATTCGTGATTACATTGTGTAATATATATATTAACATTCTATAAATCATAATTCATTCTGTGTGCATGCAAATGCGTTACTTGTTGGATCATGTTGTCATTGATGCCAATGGTATGATTTATTAATGCCATTAATTGATGTCAAGAGGATATTGTTGGATCATGTTTCATTAATGTCAAGTGATTGATTGAGGCCAAAGGATTGATTGATTGTCGATTGATGTCAAATGTAATATGTATTGTCCTTGATGAGAATGCATAGATGAAGATAGATCAATGAGGTGTCATTGATATGATCAAGATGGATCAATGAGTTGTCAATGATACATTATGCATAGTTGGATTGATGTAATAGTCTTATCATGGTTGATAAGGTACACAAATTGATGAACTCCAAAGTGGTCCCCTTATGGTGAAAGACCTCACGAGAAGATGCTTTACGGTTGAGTTATCCTAGAAGAATGGTTGGAGAACCCATGCTTGATTGTGGAATAATGAGATAAAGATCAATGAAGTTCTTGGTGAAACTATCCTAGATGGATAGTACTTGTCATGTCATTCTGGTGGTATGTGTAATGTCACATAACTCCTCACGGTTTGAGAGTTATGGCCTTACGAAATTGAAGGACCCCCATATAAAGGCTTGAAGCCCAAAAGGTCAAAGAAGTCAAAGTTCTTGAAAATAAGAAATCATTATTTAAATGATGAAGTAAAGTGAAAAAGTCAAGAAATATTATTTAAATAATAAAGAGAAGTGACAAAATCAAGAAAGATTATTTAAATGATAAAGTGAGGTGACAAAGTCAAGAAGGAATATTTAAACATATGGAGAAATTTCTATTTATGGAAAGTGGTTAACCCTAAAATATGGAAAATAGGTTAAGTGACCTAGAGGATGAAAGTATAATTAAGATAGCTATGTTCTCTTGCATTCCATTCCTTGTGTGGATCAATGGAGAGATTCTTGTGAGATTGTATTTTGGAGTATTGATGGAAAGATTCTTATGAGAGCTTCTTGTGAGAGAATATTTGTTGTGGATCTCTTGAGCATGATTGAAGATCTATTCTGAGGAAGAGAGTGTGCGGAGGATCTCATGAACACATCAAAGTTTCAACAATGTCAGATATCTTGACGACAAATGTCTTTGAACTTCAGAAACGCTAGTTTTGGAAGTGTACGTGGGTTGTAATGGGACAGGGCACATACATACATGAGATGTATGAGGACAAGGCACGTATAATGGATAAAATCATGGAGATTTGTGTCTGAAACTGATGACTGGCAGTTGATGACTGAAGCAGGTTCCAGATCTACATTCTATGGGATCATATCTTTCACCGAGACATTGGTATGATTACATTATTGTCTTGATGGATACGATTGTTTCAGTTGTTGTGAATGCTTAGGGAATTATTGGTGTGGCTTCTATGATGTGGTTCAGTTTGGTTGATTTGGCTGATGGAGTGAGTAGTACTCTTGTGATTCAGTTTTGACATGATTGCTATGGTATACTAGTTGTTTATACATTATTGAGATAGCATTCATATTTATTGACTGTGGAGCATGAGTAGACTATTGGAAAGCTTAGATGTGTTGTGACTGGCTGGTGGCTAGATTAGACAGTCAGAGATAGAAGAGAATGATGTATTGGTTCCAGAGGATCTGAGTTGATATTGAAGGATAAACCCTAATAGTTCATAAGGTACATGTAAGCTAATGTATACAATTGTCGCATGCATATGCAGGCTGTAGTGAACCAGATAGCGTAAGAAAATGGGTTGTAGTACTGATAGGTCACGTACATGTTGACAGTGTTAGTGCTTCATAAATCTATTTGGATGATGAACAGACGATGAAGGTAAAATTTTCAACCAAATTTCAGACCCGAAACTAGTCTTTTGGATCTAGAGAGGGATCTCTCAGAAATGGCGTGGTATCCGCATGGGATATGGATTTTTCAAACAATGGCTAGATTTAACACCGATGGTAAAATGTTTCTGTTTATATTGGTGCAGAAAAGTAAAACTCGGGCTATGGATTCGGTCTGAGGAATAGACGAAACAAATGACTTAGTGACTGGATTCGAGAGGAAAAGGATAGGCGAGCAACAACCTTTAGTTGTTAACCGTAAAGTGTGGTGGGAGAGAAACACAGGAAGCAACTCAGGAGCCCTGTTCTGGATGAATTCAGAGTTAGCTTGAGAAAAAAATGTTTTGTCTAAGTGGCATGAACAAGGGGCACAATACAGTGAATCTGCAAGTTCAAAAATTCGTTCTGAAATACACGATATGAGATATGAAATAAGAGATAACATGAAACACATATGCAGTGAAAGAAACACAATACATCCAACTATCACAACTAGAATCTTATCATCAAATCAAAGGACCTTTGCATTAAATTTTGGTCAAAACTCAGATTTTACAATAGCATTTGTTTGCCCCAATTTTCCAACCAACCCTTGTTACATTGAAAGAGATGAAATATATAGACCAGGGCACCTCTTGAGCTACCCTGTCTTCTAACTGATCACCCTAGAATAAGAAGAATGTGCCACATGCAGCTGCGACTCTTCATATGGTATTACCCAAAATAGGAAATAGTTATGCCTGTATATCGATGACTTGTCTTTTGGACTGCCACGAGGTCTAATTGTTGGCCAGGTTCTAACCTGGGAAAAATATGCCACTATATCCTTCTAATCATATTACCCTTGCAGACAAGTGTTTGTTCAAAACCCCATTGTTTGGGATAACAATTTAATTTTTTGTCCCTTGCACATCTGTCGAAGAATTTGCACGCAATAAACAATTGCTCGTTTCTTTCGATCATTATCAAGAATGGCATGATATTTTAGAGAAACACGTATTGCTCAAAATTTGTCATGAAAAGACTAACGCCCACTAAGCCTTTTATTTTTTTGTAGTGGTAGGAGCCACGCAGAATTCCATTCCGGTCATTTCACATTCCCTGGGATGCTCTTCATGCCTTTCTTCTGCTAACCTCTATGCCTCTCTTAACTGTACCATAACGTCTTGTGCTTCTTTGAGTTTCCTCTTCAACCATGCCATGTTTCCTTGATGAATCTGCATGGTGGATGCTCCATAGGTATTTGTTGCTAGCTATCGTCTCAATTCTTGGTTTTCCTGATAAAGCTCGACAATATCTAGTTTTGCTTGTTCCAGCTGCTAAGATGGCATTTCCTCATTCTCCCCTGTGATGCCACTTCTCCTCATCTGGTTCCTGTCCTCGAGGCCTGATCTCCCAACATGCTCTAGATGAATGGAATGTCTGAGTAGTTCTTCAGCAGTCAATCCCACGCGTGGCTTTCCTGCAACTTGAGCTTCTACACTCTCCTGGATCTTCCTTGGCCTACCCCTCATTAGAGGTAGATGTTGTTGGGAGGGAAAAAATCGCACCATATCCTTTTCCTGCACAAATTTTCTTTCTCCAACTGTTATAGGATTCATTCTGACCTCTCTTGTAGATTGAGAAAAGTTTCCTTCCACGGCTTTGGGAATGGTGGTCGTGGGTGTGAAAAGGACCCAGTCTCTTTGGGGCTCGTCCTATTTGGTTCTTCTGCTTCGCATGCCCTTCCCCGCACTCTGAGAGGTCACCATGGCATGGTCTAGAAATGTCTTGCACATGGTGAGAATTGACGAATGCACAAAAGGGAAATTTCTGAGTAAGCGAAGGTGATAAGGAGAATCATGAATGGAGTTCTGTGCTGGTTCTCGAAATGCAAAAAAGGTCGAACATATGGAAATTATAATGAATTGGCCAGGGGAAATAAATAATGCTAGAAAGCAATGCATTAATGATGATGAGATGTTTCAGGTTGAGTTGCAGGCTTTCCATAGTGAATTCTTGCGTGCAGGTTGCGGGTGACAAGGTTTACTGGTCATTTCATAATACGAACACAACGAGTTTTAATTCCCTCGGCCTTCATGATTAAATGATAATAACTATTGTACTTGTCGATGTGGCCTCTATTAACCATCTGATCCGACTTGGGCCAACAGGGGTGGTTTTTTAATGGGATTCAACTTTCTGGAAGAGACACATCCGTACCACATATAGAATTTACAACTCTGATACCCCTCCCCATTTTCGAGGGACAACCAACCGTTTTATGCCTTCAGACTCATGGTGTTGCATACTTGATTTCGGATGTTTGGATGCATGGGTTACAACGTGATTCGAAACCATCTCTAAAAATGGAAAGAAAAATGGAGACGCTAACAAACAGATTCATATATGTTGAGGATTGTTTCCTCATATCAGTTGATGTTGAAAATGTAAGCTGATTCTTGCATATAGAGTTGGTTCTCTTGTAGAGTTGTTCTCTATTCAGTTGTTGTTGGAAAACCCCCGGATTGTTGTCCATAATAAAAAGAAAAATTGTACATACATCTTGTGTTCTTTGTGTTACTTGTGGTGATGACCTGTTGATGATATATTGTTGATATATGTTGTTGATATATGTTCACATATAACTGGTTATAAATGACAGCAATGAGTAATGAGTAGATGTTGAGTGTTAACCAAGGAGTTTTGTGTAAAAGCGAAGTTCTGGGAAAGGGAACCACACTCATTCACCCCCCCCTCTAAGTGTGGTAGGTGTGTCCAACAATTGGTATCAAAGCGGGCCTTCACTACAAACCTTAACAAGCTTGAAGGAGAGTCATAGACACACAAATGGATGATGAATTTACAATTCTTGATGAGGAAAACTATACTACTTGGAGAATAAAGATGAGAATACATTTGAAGGAAATGGGAGAAACTATTTGGAAGACAGTCATTGGTGGATCAGTTTCACTGAAGAACAAGTCAAAGTTTGCAGCTCAAAGGGAAGGAAATAAGAATTATGTATTGGCTCTCAAGACCATTCTTAGTGGAATCTCAAGCCCTATCAAAGAAAGCATGGGACAATGCACTTCCACCAAGGATCTATGGCTAAAGCTAGAGGAGACATATCAAAGCAAGAAGGAGAAAGAAGATATTGAAGATCACTCCATCAATATCATTAAAGGTAAAGAATCTCCAAAAACCCTTGATTGTATTATTTCTAAATATGATCTTGAAAACATTTCAAGTGAAGATAAAGAATCAAGTGATGATAGCACAAAGAAATATCTTGAAGACATTTAAAATGAAGGCAAACAATTATGTGTTGATGTTGGCAAAAAGGAAGATTGTGAAGATATTTCAAATGAAGCTAAAGAACCCTAAAAAACCCTTGATTGCAATGATAATGATGAATGTTTCTCTAAAAGTGAATAAGAATATCTAGAAACAGTTTGTGTAAAGTTTGATGGTATTTACCCCATGAAAAGAATAGAAGAAAATCTATTAAAACTCTAAAAGAAAGTTGAAGAGGGTTTATATATAGATATAGAAGTGATCATTATTATATAGACTATAACTATGTTTCGGATAAGACTAGGAAGTTTCTTAGGAGGAGTCTAAGGCACATCTTGAAGTTAAAGGAAATGATCAAGGAACAGGAAGAGAGCAATAAGACTCAACTAGAAGTAAAGGAAGAATATATCACAAGACTAAAGAGTGAAAAATAAAATGTGAAGGTAGATGATGATATTAGCAAAAATTTTGAAACTATTGTCCATCTCAAAACCCAAATTGAAGAAGCCAAAATAATAGAGGAACTATTGAAGAATCAAATAAATGAGAAGGAAGAGTCGTGTTGTAAGTGAGAAGCTGAAATCGTTGATCTTAGAAAGAATGTAGAGATGTCAAAGGGGAAGAGATGATCCATTGATGTGATTGAAGATTATAGATGGGGAGAGATAGTCACATTGACTATCGATGTAGAGCATGCATTATCTACATGTTGGCATCAATAATTGGTAATTGGTGTTGACATCAATGTTGGTATTTCCATCAATGCCAAAGGGGGAGATTGTTGGATCATGTTGTCATTGATGCCAATGGTTTGATTTATTGATGTCATTGATTGATGTCAAGAGGAGATTGTTGAATCATGTTTCATTAATGTCAAGTGATTGATTGATGCCAAATTATTGATTGATTGTTGATTGATGTTAAATGTAATATGTATTGTCCTTGATGAGAATGCATAGATGGAGATGGATCAATGAGTTGTCATTGATACATGATGCATATTTGGATTGATGTAATGGTCTTATCATGGTTGATAAGGTACACAAATGGATGAACTCCAAAGTGGTCCCCTTATGGTGAAAGCCCTCACGGGAAGATGCTTTATGGTTGAGTTATCCTAGAAGAATTGTAACAACCCTAGCTAAATGATTGCTTAAGATTTACCAAGTATAATTAATTAAATAATTAATTGTCCTAATGTGTATTAGTTAAATAGTGATTATTCATTAATAATATTGATTAATTAATTAATTAATTAATTAATTATTGTTTAATATATGTTGATTAATTAGTTAATTGATTGATTAACACATTTAATGTTTAGGGTAAAGAATTAAATACTTAATAAATTTTAATTCATTATTATAAAACTTTACGTATGTTGGGGGTTGAAGAAATGAATGGAGGGATAAGGTGGGTGGCATTAAAGGAGGGTAGGAGGCGTTGAATGGAGGAGGATATGAGGGGGAGAGGCATTTGGAAAATGACTCATGAAGGTTTAGGGAAAGGGATCAATGGGAGAGGAGGGATTGTATTTTGTTGTCTGTGATATTGTTCTAGTTTGGGATTTTGGGTGGATTGTTACAGGGGTGCACTAGGTTGTTGGGAGTTTTGGGCTTAGGGGCCAGGAATCCTCATGGAATCCTGGAGCTAGGGAGTTAAACAGGCTCTGTTCCTAACTGACAGGGAGGAAAGATTTAGTTTTGGGCATAGTTTGGGAAAAGCAGCAGAGAGGACAACCAGAGAGTGGGGAATTAACATCAGACAGAGGTATGTAATTTCATGAATTTGTTGTGTTATGTGGTTGTTGATTAAATTTACTTTCGTGTTGTTGATAAATTTAATTTATGCTTTAATGATGAAATTGTGCAGCATGTAATTTTCTTTATTCTTTATTTTTGCATGTGTTTTATAAGGCTCTGTGGGGACAGAGACCTTACACATGGTATCAGAGCTATAGTTTAAAATCTAGGACCAAGGGACACCTACCCACCTACCCTCCTAACTCTAGAGGAAAGTTAAGCTAAGTGTCCTGTAAACAACCCTGAAAACCTACCTGAAACCCCCTAAAAATTTAAAATTATTGGGCCAACTACCCTTCGCATCCAACCTCCAAGCTATCCAGCCAAAGTCACAACACGACACAATTTAGCCAATACCAAGAACGATGCATCAAGACACATTCCACACCAGAAGAAAAAGCATCTGAAAAGAAGAAAATCATAATCCCAAAGAAATAAAGTATCCCAAATTAAACCAGGTATTTCTAAGAAATGAAATATGAACCCAAAGAAAAGGAAACATACAAATTAAATCAACAAGCATTTGTAAATAGTCAATTGAAAACTCAGCTGACCAGGGTCTATGCCAATAACTAAACCGACAGGAAATATGGTGGTGCATATCAAATTTCATTGTCATAGCTCAAGAAAAAAAAAAAAATACAATCCAGATCTAGTTGGCAGATATTAGCAAGAAGAAACCTGAAAAACATCAGCCTTAAATGTCAAGTATACAATGCCCAGGGATGATTTTAAGGATGGAAATTTATTTTAAAATGTAGAACCCTTGGCGAATCTTACTAATCCTTCATATGACAACTATAAAATGTTTGGTGATATTTTTGTTAAAATATTCAATTTTCTAAGTATTTTATATAGTTTGTATAAAATTTTGGCAATTTTGAAGGTAAAATAATTTTATCCTATAGGATTTGGGTGAATAATTTTTAGAATAGCGAATCTTGTTTTGGGAAAAACCATGGAAAATTAGCCCATGAGTGAAATTTAGCCCCTAAAATCATCCATGACAATGCCTGGAGGAAGAAAAACAAATACGAAAAAAGGGGCAACAATCCAATGTGAAGCGAGAACCACGAAAGGGTAAAAAAAAAAAAGGAAAACGATAACATATCTTCCATTAAATTAGTTAAAATCTTGCAGTGAGTTATTGAAAAACCTAACACTTATCCATAAAAAAAAAACAAGAACCATGCAACACACAAAGGTATAGTGCGTAAGCACTCACAGTAAGCCATGAGGAGAGAGCCCACAAGGAGCATAGCAATTTTCACTACGCACCCACCTGCACAATGCAGCCTGCAAAGGCAACACACAACAAACAATCCATCACCCAAGTGAATAGCCATGGGGAGGAGCCCACAAGTCTTTACTCAGGTTCTGAGTCATAACACACAGAAGGTGAGAAGGGTCCAAGGGAAGAGCCCAAGAGAGGGAAATCGGCAGCCTAAGTAATGCAGTGCACGCCTTCTACGCAAAATAGAAAAAAGATAAAATAACATGTAAACAAAATTGGATAGCCCGTAGGCCTAGCTCCAAGACCCTGAGCTATGTAGCACACAATATCATACGAGCACCAAGTCGAACAAAAAAATACAATCGAACGCCCAAGCACCTACGCCAAACACAAGACGGTAGCCTTAGGCTCACTTCATCAACAAAAAAAATAACGACAGGCCATATTAAGTATCAACATCACCCACACCAAGCACCAAGGAGGGAGACCACAAGGAGAATACATATGTCGTCTTCTCTACGAGCTATCAATCTAAGAACCCAACACAACAGAAATCACCAATGTCGAGACCGAGCACCAGGTGAAAAAGGAGGAACCCACGAGTGCAGAAGAGTGCTGCGTCGGGTGCATAGCCATAGGCAGAGCGAAAATGAACCCACAAGTATACACCTTTAAGCACAATTGAGCGTCGAGGAGGGATACCACAAGGAGCATACATCTGTGTATAATGCGTGAGTGAAAGACAACTCTCAAACCATGTGCAAAGCCACACAGAGGAGGATACCATGGGGGTAAGGTGAGGTACGCTATGCACTAGCACAAAAAAAAAAATGCCAGTACCAACTCCAAACAAACCAGCACCCTGGAGCCAACGCCGAACACTGGACTATAACTATTTCAACACATACGACCATAGGATAAAAAAAAATATACACCACACATAACCCAATAGACAAGAGGGCCAAGCCCCGACAATCCTAACACACCAAATTCCAAGACACCAGGAGAAGCCATGAGAGAAGTACCACATGCGAAGCCGCAGGAACAATGAAAATCTCGTGTGTTGGAGTTAGAAAACGCAAGAGTAAGTTCGGGATTAGGGTTTGCTAGGGTTTGAAGATTCGTTGTCTTTTTTTTTATTATTTTATTTTGGCTTGAACAAGCGGGAAAAGAGGGAGGGGGCACGTGGGCCTAATGCGAGGTCCCACGATGCCCAAGGATAATTGATTTATTTTTAATTTTTTAATTTTTTCTTTTATTTATTTCTATTTATTTACTTACTAGGTTATTAGTTACATTTAGTTCAATTATATATATATTTAGATATATATAAGCTTAATATATATAAAAAAAAAAGGATAATTTTTTTTTTGATTAATTAATATAAAAACAATAATAAGAGTTATTAATAGTTAATGGAGGATTAGTATAGTTAATGGGAATTAATAATGAATGGAGGGAATATATATATATATATATATTGGGAAGGATGGGTTTTGAACCCACGACCACTCACCATAGTCCAAGCCTTAGAAAACAACCAAACACCAATGCGCCACACATGAGTCTTTAAAAATAAATTCATATACACAAATTAAATAATAGTCATAAAATACTATCCCGAAGTATAATCTCCAATTATCCATGTTAACCAAACACTGAGTTCCATGACCTCAACCATCGAGCCAAGCGCCAAGTCCCTCCATTCCATTCCACTAGTCAAAGCCAAGCATCAAGCTTCAATGCATAGTTGCACGCTCACTACATCATATGACCACATTTCCATAAACAATACATAACCACAATGCACAAGTGCTAAGGTCCAATGCCCAAAAGCCACTCTATAGTCCTCAAGACTCACACCTGCAACCACCGAGTCACATGATACAACACATATGTACAAGGAACCAAGGAAATCCCATGAGTCAAGCATCGAAGGATAGCCTTAGATTCATTTCATAAAAATTAGGTTGGAAGTCACCTTAATTAGTTGTAAACGCAAAGTATAAGGACTTAGAACAAGATAAGTGGGAGGGGGCTTCATGCGCACTAGGTAGGTAAGTTAGAGAAATTGGCAAGTATGGTGCAAAGCTAACATAGATACCGGGTGATGGAGTCAGTAGTTTTCTTAGGCAGTGACACCAAGATTAGATGCTTAACCATAACCTAGACACTTCCCCTAAAGAGAGTAACGTCTCGTTACTGACAAGTAAAAAAAAAACTTACGCCTAACCCTGTTTTCTAGTTAAGTTGCGCAAATGTGAAATGTCCTTGAACTCACCCTGACAACTTTGGTTGATGCAGGTTAAATCATACATGATGGTTAGGACTCGAGGGAATCGAGGTAGAGGAGCATCGTCATAGGGACCGCCAGTGCTGCCACCACCATCGCCTGAACTAGCTCTCATACTGCGCTCTTTGGAGGCCATAAAGACTTTAAAGGGGCATCAACCAATAGGGATCGAAGTGGAACCCCCACAATATGGAATGGGTAACCCAGAAGTGTCGATGGATTCATGGGGAGGACCTCCACCTGAATACATCACTAGAGAACTACAGAAGATCAAACTTCCGGAGTTTGCTAGGGGTCGCGCCAGTGAATGCGTAGAAGCATGGTTGGAAAGCATGACAAGGTGTTTTTCCATAAGAGACTATATGTCCACTTCAAAGGAGAAGATAACAATTTTTTAGTTGAGAGACAGTGCCTTGAACTGTTGGGGAAACCTAGAAATACAACTGCATCTTACCCCAAACAACGTATCTTGGGAACTTTTCGAGGAGAGGTTCCGAAGGAAATATCTAGCAGCTTACTATGAGGAACAATAGGTAGGAGCGTTTCATGCTGTAGTATAGGGAAACAAGAATGTAGAAGAATATGAGATTAGGTTTATGGAATTGGTCAAATATGTTCCATATATGGATAATGACCAATGACATGCAGAACGCTTTGTCTATGGGTTGAACCCTAAGATAAGGGTTATGGTGCGGATGTGGAAATCGTATTCAGTAGCACAAGTTATGGAAAATGTGCATTATGCCGAGGAACACATGAACTTAACCAGAGGTACGAGACTGACCTTTCCGCACCATCCTAGATTTGTAGAGAAGGCCCCTAGGAAATTTCCCAAGGGAGGGGGCTCAATGCCACCTCCATATGGTAATAGAGTCACACCAAGGATAGTAGCCATAGGGATTTCAATGGTAGCAAGTGAAAAATCCCATTCATCACCAATGACGCAGGTAGGTTCACAACCATCTCAAGGAGTAGCTAGTAGGGGCAGGAGTTCTAGGGGAATGAACTTATTTCAGAGATAGTCACAGAATAGTGCCCAGGCTCAAACCCATGTTACATGTTGGGGATGCGGAGGACCCCATTACTAGCATGACTGCCCAGAGTTACAATCGGGATTTGTGCATAGATAAGGAAAGGCCCAGATGGGAAGAGCAAGTAGCAGCCACCAGATGTACATAGCGTTTAATAATCACCAGGATGAACATCAATCCACGGTGGTGGAGTTGTCAGGTATGATAAATCATATCAATGTAAATATTTTATTTGATTCTGGTGTGACAGATAGTTTCATTTCACCGTATACATTAGAAAAGAGTGGGTTGGCAGCCTATGAGCATGATGACTTTAAACAAGTCAAGATGGATTCGGGGGAAAAACAATCAGTAGGACCTAGCATCGATAATTGTATAGTAGACTTGGGGGTGTGTACTACCAGGTTGAAGGTATACGTCACTTCTCTCAGGGCGTATGACCTAATCATTGAAATGGATTGGTTAGAAGCTCATCGATCCTTGGTGGATTGTTTCGCAAAAAGGGTGCTCTGTGTAGATGACGAAGGAAGGCCAGTGGAGATCCAGGCTGTATGAAGAAGGGTGTCAATACGCTTTATCTCAACTATGAAGGTTAAGTGATGCTTGAGACAAGGGTGTCGACTATATGTAGTGGAAGCGGTGAATGAAAGGAAGGGACCCTCCTTGTATAAGTACTCGGTATTGTCATAATTTAAGGATGTTTTTTCGAACGAGTTACCAGTGTTACCTCCTAAGAGGGAGCTTGATTTTACTATTGAGCTAAAACCTGGTGCAAAAACAATTTCCAAGACTCTGTATCAGATGACAGCGTCAAAAATTTGTGAATTGCAAATGTACTTGAAAGAGTTACTAGACTTAGGGCTAATAAGGCCCAGTGTCTCACATTGGGGTGCACCAATGATTTTTGTAAAGAATAAGGATGGTTCCTTATGATTGTGTATAGACTACAGGGACTTGAACCATACTACAGTGAAAAATAGGTACCCAATGCCACGGATAGATGACCTCTTCGATCATATGAAAGGAGCAACGATATTCTCAAAGATTGATTTGCGATCAGGGTATCTCTAGTTAAGGATTAAGGAAGGTGATATCCCAAAAACTACCTTTCGAACTCGGTTTGGACATTACGAGTTTGTCGTAGTACCTTTCGGATTGACCAATGCACCAACAGTATTCATGAGCCTCATGAACGAAGTATTCCAGAAGTACCTAGACTGTTTTGTACAAGTCTTTCTAGATGACATCCTCATCTATTCCAAAAATGAAAGAGAGCAGGAGGAACACTTACGAGTGGTGTTTTCTTGCCTTGGAGAGAACAAATTGTATGGGAAGTTTTCGAAGTGTTCCTTCTTCCAGAAAGAGATCCACTATTTAGGTCATATCATTTTCAGTGAAGGAATCTTTGTGGACCCAGAAAAGGTAAAGGCCATTATGGAATGGCCAATGCCGAAAAATGCTCATGAGGTAAGAATCTTCATGGGGATAGCAGGTTATTATCAGAGATTTGTGGAAGGATTATCTAAAATAGTGAAACCCATAACCACTTTGCAGCACAAGGGCGTCAGATATGAATGGACAAAAGAATGTGATAGTGCATTCATCGAGCTTAAGAGGTGACTAACTACTGCACCAATTCTACTAGTGTCGGATATGGAAAAGGACTTCATAGTCTTCACGGATGCCTCAAATCAAGGGTTGGGGGCCGTGCTAATGCACGATGGAGGAGTGATAGCTTATGTGTCAAGGAATTTGAAGAAACATGAATAGCTTTACGCTACTCACGATTTAGAGTTAGCAACTGTAATCCTAGATTTGAAACTTTGGAGGCACTATCTAGTGGGGAGAAACTTTGAGCTCAAAATGTACCATCAAAGTTTAAAACATATCTTCACTCAAAGGGATCTAAATGCCAGGAAAAGGCGATGGAGTGAGTTTATGAGTGAGTACGATTTTGGTATTTCATACATCAAGGGAAAGGAAAATGTGGTCGCAGATGCCTTGAGTAGGAGACCACGTGTCTTCTCTTTGGTACCTTTAAAGGTCAATCTAAGGGAACATGTGTTTACGCAACTCCAAGGAGACAATTGGTATTTAAAGGTTACTTCAAACCTCTAGAGTGGGAGGCAATTAGATCCAAAGTATGAAGGATATAGTCTGGAAGCAGGTGGACTGTTAAGATATCAAGGAAGGGTGTACATCCCTAAAGATGGGGATATTCAAAGCATCATACTAAAGGAAGCCCATAGAGCACGTTATTGTGCACATCCAGGTGTGAATAAGATGTACGCAAACATGAGGAAGATTTTCTTCTGGGTATGCATGAAGCACGATGTAGTCCATTTCATCGCCAAATGCCTAGAGTGTCAACAAGTGAAATCCGACCACCATCTCCTGACAGGCCTCCTACAACCACATGATGTTCCTATGTCCAAGTGGGATGTCATCTCTATGGATTTTTTTGTGGGGTTGCCTCTCACATCTCATAGACGCAATGCCATTCTTGTGATAATTGATAAGTTAACCAAGAGTGATCATTTTATTCAGGTTAGAGACACTTACGATGTCACTGATGTGGCATGTGTGTTTGTAAGTGAGGTTATCTATTTGCACAGGATACCTAAGAAGATCATTTCAGATAGGGACTCCAGATTCACTTCTAGGTTTTGGACAAGTTTGCAGTTAGCGTTGGGGACTCAGTTGAACATAAGCACAACTTATCATCCGGAAACAAATGGGAAAATTGAGAGAGTAAATCAAGTCATGGAAGACATGCTTAGGATGTATGTCATGGATACTCAAACCCATTGGAAGAAGTAACTACCTTTGGTAGAGTTTTCCTACAATGACAGTTTTCATAGCTCCATCGGAACGCCACCCTACAAAGCTCTATATGGAAGGCCATGCAGAACGTCATTGAGTTGGTATAGATTAGAATACCGAGTACTAGTTGGGCCAGAATTGATTCAAGAGATGGAGGAATAGGTGATTCAGATTAGGCAGAGACTAAAGGAAGTAGAGGATAGGCAGAAACGTTATGTGGATGCACACAGGACCAACTGAAATTATAAAGTGGGAGACTAGGTTTTCATTTGTATCAGGCCTAATAAGAGTACCATATGGTTTGAGAAGGGGACAAAGTTGTCACCTCAATTTATAGGACCATTTAGAATCGAAGAGAAAATTGGACCCATTGCCTATCGTCTCGTACTGCCACCCAACTTACATAAAACTCATAATGTTTTTCATGTATATGTTTTACGAAATTATGTTGTTGATGAATCACATAAGCTACATTGGAAGGAATTACAAGTATTGGACATGGGAACTCTCACGGTAGAACCGTTATGGATATTGGATCGTAGAGCCCAACAACTCAGGAACCGTCTGGGAGACAAAGTTAAGGTTCAATGGGACAAGTATAGTCCAGGATCTGCTACTTGGGAAGAAGCCGAGACACTAGGACGAGATTATCCCTCACTTTTTTTGACCACCTTGAGAATATGTTTCTCGAAGGTGGGGTGTATGTAACACCACCTTTTGACTTACAGAGCCATGATTACCTGAGGCCTACACACTTTTATTTTCTATTCACAAGTGAAACTATTAAATGATACACTTGAACTTTTATGACGTATAAATTTTGTGAATGTTTAAATGTATTTGGATAATGATGGATATGATGCGATATATTGTGAGAATGCAAATTCTATGAATGTCTAATTGTTATTGATGATGATGGATATGATGTGATCTACTATGTGAATGCAAATTCTATGAATGTCTAATTGTTATTGATGATGATGGATATGATGCGACATAATGTGTGAATGAGAATCCTATGAAGGTTTACATGCTATTAGAATGAAGTTGGATATGATGCAATCTATTTTGTAAATGATAATTTTATGAATAGGTATCGTCAATTGGATTATGGAATATTATGAGATCTATTTCTAACTTGAAAAATTTGATGTTAAAGTTGTTGATACACGGATACCAAATTGAAATTATGATTGTATGCAATTACATGATGATAATGCATAGAAATGTATGAGTTTGTGTTATAGACTAATCTGTATGAGTTATGTCATGACCACTAGCCGAGAAGCTTTATGGTATGAATCTTTGTATGTGAAATTATATTGGTTTGGATGCATTGCTATGATATGTGGACCAGTGCAGGATTTCAGGTGGTGAGACTGTCCAAAAGTGAATAGACGATGACAAAACTCCCAGCAACACAGTGCCACTGTATATTCCATGGTCGGGTGTGGAACCTAGTCCTGTTAGGAGGGGTGGAGGCATTTCCCACCGTGTATCCTTCGAAACCTGAAGGCATCGGAGGACCATGTTAGATCACGATCCCCTAGATGTGTGATGATGACTTTCAGTTTCTTACTGGAGAATCTTGGTCAAGATAGTGACACTTCCGCTTACAGGTTCTATTTGGAGTTAGGTCAATATGGTTGACGCTCCAAAATAGTCCAACAGAGGAAGGATAGGAATGGAATATGGAAGTAAGTTAGGGAGAAAGGATGAGTAGAAATAGTTGAGAGTGTATGGAGATTTGTCTTATGTTGGAACTTATTGTTTCCCTTTGGAAAAGAAAATGTATGTACATATGAATATTCATAATTATGTAACTAAACTACAATTGTCTAAATAACATTCCTGAACTAGATAGTTATAATTAAAGGATTTCACAAGCATTTGATCGGTTTATTTTCTTTTATAAAATGAATAGTCTTGTTGAATGGAATTGATGCATACGAAAATTACTATAGAGATGATAGTTATTGATATTAGTACATGAACGATACTTGTATGTACTAGATACACATGAATTTATTGCACATGTACACTAGTCTATATGAGTTTCTTGGCTTACTTACTAATAATGTCGGTTATTTGTTCAAAATGTGTGAATCATGTTTCTTTTCCCGTGTATCATAAAATACTTTGACTTCGGGATGAAGTTTCCTGAAGGGCGGGTGTATGTAACAACCCTAGCTAAATGATTTCTTAAGATTTACCAAGTATAATTAATTAAATAATTAACTGTCCTAATGTGTATTAGTTAAATAATGATTATTTATTAATAATATTGAATAATTAATTACTTATTGTTTAATATATGTTGATTAATTAGTTAATTGATTGATTAACACATTTAATGTTTAGGGTAAAGAATTAAATACTTAATAAATTTTAATTCATTATTATAAAACTTTACATATGCAGGGGGATGAAGCAATGAATGGAGGGATAAGGTATTAAATGGAGGGATAAGGTGGGTGGCATTAAAGGAGGGTAGGAGGTGGTGAATGGAGGAGGATATGAAGGGGATAGGCATTTGGAAAATGACTCATGAAATTTTGGGGAAAGGAAGCATTGGGAGAGAAGGGACTATATTTTGTTGTCTGTGATATTGTTCTGGTTTGGGAGTTTTGGTGGATTGTTACAGGGGTGCACCAGGTTGCTAGGAGTTTTGGGCTCGGGGGCCAGGAATCCTCACATAATCCTGGATCTAGGGAGTTGGGTAGGCTCTGTTCCTAGCTGGAAGGGAGGAAAGATTCAATTTTGGGCATAGTTCAGGCAAAGAAGAGAAGAGGACAACCGGAGATTGGGGAATTAGCATCAGACAAAGGTATGTAATTTCATGAATTTTCTGTGTTATGTGGTTGTTGATTAAATTTACTTTTGTGTTGTTGATAAATTTAATTTATTCTTTAATGATGAAATTGTACAGCATGTAATTTTCTGTATTCTTTATTTTTGTGTGTGTTTTATAAGGCTTTGTGGGGACAGAGACCTTATAAGAAAGGTTGGAGAACCCATGATTGATTGTGTAATAATGAGATGAAGATCAATGAAATTGTTGGTGAAACTATCCTACATGGATAGTACTTGTCATGCCATTTCCGGTGGTATGTGGAATGTCACATGACTCCTTACAGTTTGAGAGTTATGGCCTTACGAAATTGAAGGGCCCCCATATGAAGGCTTGAAGCCCAAAAGGTCAAAGAAGTCAAAGTGCTTGAAAATAAGAAATCATTATTTAAATGATGAAGTAAAGTGACAAAGTCAAGAAAGATTATTTAAATAATAAAGAGAAGTCACTAAATCAAGAAATATTATTTAAATGATAAAGTGAGGTGACAAAGTCAAGAACAAATATTTGAACATATAGTGAAATTTCTGTTTATGGAAAGTGGTTAACCCTAAAATAAGGAAAATAGTTTAAGTGACCTATAAATGGGTTAAGTGACCTAGAGGATGAAAGTATAAATAATATAGCTATGGTCTCTTGCAATCAATTCCTTGTGTGGATCAATGGAGAGATTCATATGAGATTTTCTTTTGAAGTATTTATGGAAAGATTCTTGTGAGAGCATATTTGGTGTGTATCTCTTGAGCATGACTGAAGATTTGTTCTAAGGAAGACAGCGTGAGGAGGATCTCATGGATGCATCAAAGTTTCGGTAATGTCGAAGACCTTGATGACAAAAGTCTCATAGCTTCAGAAACCCTAGTTTCTGAAGTGTACACAGGCTATAATGGGACAGGGAGTGTACATACGCGGGATGTATGAGGAAAAGGAGCGTACAGTGGATAAAATCATGGAAATTTGTGTCTGAATTTGATGAATGGAAGTTGAAGATTGAAGCAGGTTCTAGATGTGCATTCTATGGGCTCAGATCTGTCACTGAGACACTGCTATGATTACATTATTGTCTTGATGGATACCATTGTTTGATGTGTTGTGAATTTCTAGCGAATTCTTGGTATGGCTTCTATGATGTAGTTCAGTTTGGCTTATTTGGCTGATGGAGTGAGTAGTACTCTTTTGATTCATTCTTGACATGATTGCTATGGTATACTAGTTGTTTATACATGATTCAGATAACATTCATATTGATTGATTGTGGAGCATGAGTAGACTATTGGAAATCTTGTATGTGTTGTGACTGGTTGGTGGCTAGATTGGACAGTCAGAGACAAAAGAGAATGATGTATTAGTTGCAAAGGATCTGAGTCGATCTTGAAGGATAAACCGTAATAGTTCATAAGGTATACACAAGCTGATGTATACATTGGTCAGGTGGATACGCAGGCTATAGTGAGCTAGAGAGTGTACACACATGAGCTTCACTACTGATAGGTTGCGTACTTGTTGACAGATTGATATATGTTGAGGATTGTTTCCCCATCTTAGATGATTCTGAGAATGTAAGCTGAGTCTTGCATATAGAGACGGTTCTCTTGTAGAGTTGTTCTCTATTTATTTGTTGCTGGAAAACCCCCGGATTGTTGTCCATAATAAAAAGAAAAATTGTACATACATCATGTGTTCTTTGTGTTCCTTGTGGTGATGACTTGTTGATGATATATTGCTGATATATGTTGTTGATATATGTTCACATCTAACTGGTTATAAGTGATAGCAATGGCTAATGAGTAAATGTTGAATGTTAACCAAGGAGTTTTGTGTAAAAGGAAAGTTTTGGGAAAGGACCCCACATTCATTCACCCTCCCCTCTAAGTGTGGTAGGTGTGTCCAACAACTCTGTCGGGGATTCGTGATTGTGCCCTATGTAATTATAGATAGTAGTCTTAATACTTTGTAGAAATTGTAGATTTACACTCTATGTAATTATACTACAATGCCTAAATTGTAACTTATGCTCTATGTATACAAAAGAATTGTTTACCCTCTGTGGGGATTCGTAATTGTACTCTGTGTGTTTATTTGAAGGTTGTATAAATCATAACTTATTCTCTATGTATACAAATGAATTATTTACCCTCTGTGCGGATTCATAATTGTGATATGTGTATCTACTTTATCACTCTACAAATCATAACTTATGCTCTCTGTATACAAAAGCATTATTTACCCTTTGTGGGGATTCATAATTGTGCTTTATGTATTTACTCTATCACTATATAAATCACAACTTATGATCTGTGTATACAAAATCATTATTTACCCTATGTGGGGATTCGTAATTGTGCTTTGCGTATTTACTTTATCACTGTATAAATCATATCTTATGCTTTGTGTATACAAAAAAATTATTCAGAGTTACATTAAATTAATGATGGGGCCCTATTTTGTTTTGCGAGGGCACCCATCAATTGATTTTGGGTCCACTGCTCCCCCTTTGGATCATGGACATATTGTCACACAAGCACAAGTGGTGACATGGTGCTTTGCTGAAATCAAGCTAAGTATTGTTTTGTCTTGTTTTTATTATTTGATTTCCATTAATTAGTTAGCATAGTTTACTAAATCTATCGTCTATTTTCTTTTTGCATGTTAAAACAAATGAGGGAAGCGTATCAGGGAAAACCTTTTGCTCGAAAGGTATTCGAGTTCTGATCTAGGCGTACATACTTATGCAATCTTCATAGATTCTATCTACAAGTGGTAATGGAGTCTTTGGCCTATGGTCACTGTAATAGTTGAACCATGATCATTTGAATGCATAGGTTGTTTTGTAATTATTATTGAACAAGTT
>JZKD02S1685957.1:631481-675454 GCA_000966675.3 Picea glauca
AAATAAAATAAATAATTTTTTTATTTGGCTGATGGAGTGAGCAGTACTCTTGTGATTCAATGTTGACATGATTTCTATGGTATATTAGTTGTTTATACATGATTCAAATAGCATTCATATTGATTGATTGTGGAGCATGAGTAGAATATTGGAAAGCTTGGATGTGTTGTAACTGGCTGGGAATATTGGACAGTCAGAGAAAAAAGAGAATGATGTATTGGTTGTAGAGGATCTGAGTTGATATTGAAGGATAAACCCTAATAGTTCAGAACGTATACACAGGTTGATGTATACATTGGTCGCATGCATACGCAGGTTGTAGTGAGCCAGAGAGCATAAGCACGTGGGTTGCAATACTGACAGGTCGCATACATTTTGATAGTGTTAGCACTCTGTAAATCTATTTGGCTCATAAACAAACGATGAAGGTAAATTTTTTAACCAACTTTGAGACCCGAAACTAGCCTTTCGGATCTAGAGAGGGATCTCTCAGAAATGGCACGATATCTGTGCAGGATATGGATTTTGCAAACATTGGCTATATTTAACACCGATGGTAAAATGTTTCTACTTATATTGGCACAAAAAAGTAAAACTCGGGCTATGGAGTCGGTCTGAGGAATAGACAAAACAAATGACTCAGTGACTGGATTCAAGAGGAAAAGGCTAGGCGAGCAATAGCCTTTAGTTAATAACCATAAAGTGTCATGGGAGAAAAACATAGGAAGCAACTCAGGAGCACTGTTGTGGACGAATTTAGAGTTAGCTTGAGAAGAAAACGTTTTGTCTAAGTGGCATGAACAAGGGGCGCAATATAGCGAATCCGTATGTTCAAAAATCCATTCCAAAATAGACGATATGAGATATGAAATAAGAGATAACAGGAAACACTTATGTAGCGAAAGAAACACAATACATCCAACTATCACAACTAGAATCTTTTCATCAAATCACAGGACCTTTGCATTAAATTTTAGTCAAAACTCAGATTTTACAATAGCATTTGTTTGCCCCAATTTGCCAACCAACCCTTGTTACATTGAAAGAGATGAAATATATAGACCAGGGTGCCTCTTGGGCTACCCTGTCTTTTAACTGCTCACCCTAAACTAAGAAGAATGTGCCACATGTGGCTGAGACTCTTCATATGGTATTACCCAAAATAACAAATAGTTACGCCTATCTATCGATGACTTGTCTTCAAGAATGCCACGAGGTCTGATCGTCGGCCAGGTTCTAATGTGGGAAAAAGATGTCACTGTATCCTTTTGATCATATTACCCTTGTGAACAGGTGTTTGTTCAAAACCCCATTGTTTGGGATAACGGTTTAATTTTTTGTCATGCACACATCTGTCGGAGCATTTGCGCGCAGTAAATAGCTTCTCATTTATTTGAGTCGTTATCAAGAATGACATGATATTTCAAAGAAACATGTATTGCTCAAAATGTGTCATGAAAAGACTGATGCCCACTAAGCCTTCTATTTTTGTGCGGTGGTAGGAGCCACGCAGACTTCCCTTTCGGTCATTTTGCAATCCCTGTGATGCTCTTCGTGCCTTTCTTCTGCTAACCATTGTGCCTCTCGTAGATGTACGATAACATATTGTGCTTCTCTGAGATTCCTCTTCAATCATGCCATGTTTCCCTAATGAATCTGCACGGTGGATGCTCCAGAGGTCTTTTTCGCTAGTTGTCGCCTCAATTCCCAGTTTTCCTGATAAAGCTCGACAATAGATAGTTTTGTTTGTTCCAGCTGTTGAGATGGAATTTCCTCATTCACCCCTACGACATCACGTTTCATCATTTTGTTTATGTCCTCGCGGCCTTATCTCCCAACATAATCTAGTTGGATGGCGCGTTTGAGTAGTTCTTCAGTAGTCAATCCCATGTGCGTATTTCATGCAACATGAGATTCTATGCTCTCCTAGATCTTCCTCGGCCTACCCCTCCTCTGAGGCAGATGTTGTTGGGAGGGAAAACCTCGCACCATCTGCTTTTCCTACACAAATTTTCCTTCTTCGGTTGTTACAAGATTCATTTTGACCTCTCCTGTAGATGGAGAAAAGTTTCCTTCCATGCCTTTGGAAATGGTGGTCGCAGGTGGGAAAAGGATCCAGTCTCTTTAGGGCTTAGCCCATTTGGTTCTGTTGCTCTGTGCACCCTTCCCCACACTCTGAGAGGTCCCCATGGTGAGGCCTAGAAATGTCTTGTGCGTAGTTAGATTTCACAAATTCATGAGAGGGAAATCTCTGAGCAAGTGGAGGTGATAAGGAGAATCGTGAATGGAGTTTTGTGCTGGTTCTCGAAATGCAGAGAAGGTCGAAAATATGGAAATTGTAACGAATCGACCAGGGGAAAGAAATAATGCTGGAAAGAAACAAATTTATGACGACGAGATGTTTCAGGTTGAGTTGCAGGCTGTCCATAGTGAATTCCCACGTGTAGGTTCAGGGTGATGAGGTTTGATGGTCATTTCATAATACGAACACAATGAGTTTTAATTCCCTTTTCCTTCATGACAAAATGATAATAACTACTGTACTTGTCGATGCAACCTCTATTAACTATATGATCCGACTTGGGCCAATAGGGGTGGTTTTTTAATGGGATTTGACTTTCTAGAAGAGACACATCCGTACCACGTATAGAATTTATTACTCTGATAGCCCTTCCCATTTTCAAGGGCCAACCGACCATTTTCTTCCTTCAGACTCATAGTGTTGCGTACTTGATTTCGCATGTTTGGATGCATGGGTTACAATATGACTCGAAACCGACTCTAGAAATGGAAAGAAAAATGGTGGCGCTAACAGACAAATTGATATATGTTGAGGATTATTTCCTCATATTAGTTGATGCTGAGAATGTAAGTTGAGTCTTTCATATAGAGTTGGTGCTCTTGTAGAGTTGTTCTCTATTCATTTGTTGCTGGAAAACCCCTGGATTGTTGTCCATAATAAAAAGAAAAATTGTACATACATCTTGTGTTCTTTGTGTTCCGTGTGGTGATGACTTGTTGATGATATATTTTTGATATATGTTGTTTATATATGTTCACGACTAACTGGTTATAAATGATAACAATGGGTAATGAGTATATGTTGAATGTTAACCAATGACTTTTTTGTAAAAGGGAATTTTTGGGAAAGGGCCCCACACTCATTCACGGCCCCCTCTGAGTGTGGTAGGTGTGTCCAACAATTGGTATCAGAGAAGGCCTTCACTACAAGCCTTAACAAGCTTGAAGGAGATCCATAGACACACAAATGGATGGTGAATTTACAAATCTTGATGAGGAAGACTATTCTACTTGGAGAATAAAGATGAGAATACATCTAAAGGAAATGGGAGAAACTATTTGGAAGGCAACCATTGGTGGATTAGTTTCATTGAAGAACAAGTCAAAGTTTGCAGGTCAAAGGGAAGGAAAGAAGAATGATGAATTGGCTCTCAAGACCATTCTTATTGGATTCTCAAGCCCTATCAAAGAAAGCATGGGACAATGCACTTCTACCAAGGATCTATGGCTAAAGATAGAGGAGACATATCAAAGCAAGAAGGAGAAAGAAGTTATTGAAGATCACTCCATCAAGATCATTAAAGGTAAAGAATCTCCAAAAACCCTTGATTGTATTATTTCTAAATATGATCTTGAAAAAATTTCAAGTGAATATAAAGAATCAAGTGATGATAGCACAAAGAAAGATCTTGAAGAAATTTCAAATGAAGGCAAAGAATTATATGTTGATGTTGGCAAAAAGGAATATCGTGAAGATATTTCAAATGAAGCTAAAGAACCCTCAAAAACCCTTGATTGCAATGATGATGATGAATTTTTCTCTTCAAGTGAATAAGAATATCTAGAAATAGTTTGTGTAAGGTTTGATGGTATTTACCCCATGAAATGAATAGAATAAAATCAATTAAAACTCCAAAAGGAAGTTGAAGAGGGTTTATATAGATATAGAAGTGATCATTATTATATAGATTATAACTATCTTTCGGATAACACTAAGATGTTTCTTAGGAGGAGTCTAGGGCACATCTTGAAGTTAAAGGAAATGATCAAGGAACAAGAAGAGAGCAATAAGAATCAACTAGAACAAAAGGAAGAAGAGATCACAAGACTAAAGAGTGAAAAATAAAATGTGAAGGTAGATGATGAGATTAACAAAAGTTTTGAAACTATTGTCCATCTCAAAACCCAAATTGAAGAAGCCAAAAGAATAGAGGAACTATTGAAGAATCAAATAAATGAAAAGGAAGAGTCATGTTGTAAGTTAGAAGCTGAAATTGTTCATCTTAGAAAGAAGGTAGAGAAGTCAAACAAATTCTTGAATAGCTCAAGAATATTGGATGAGATATTGGACAGTTAAAGATCACCATGTGATAAATCAGGTCTTCGATACAAGAAATAAGCCACAGATGTCGAAGCAAGAACCTCAAAGAAGCTTGAGGTAAGTCCATCAAAGAAGGAAGAAAATGTTGCAAAGTAACCATTTACACAAGGCAAAGAAAATTTCAAAAGAACAAAGCAAGGAAGACATCAAGAAGCTATTCTTGGGACACCAAAGCAAAGGTATGAAAGTACTTTTCATGGGCATTGTTATTCATGTAATGGATATGGTACTTTTCTTTTGAGGTACTTTTTTGTAATGGATATGAAAGTACTTTTCTTTTGAGGTGTTGGAGATGTGATCAAGTAGGACATATTGTTGTTCACTGTAACACCATGAGATGCTACAGTTGTAGTGGATTTGGCCACAAATCCCATGAGTGATGGAACACAAGAAGAAAGTCCATGATGATAAATTCACATAGCATGGATAGAAGAAGGAATGAATTAAGGAAGGGAGACATATTTGAAAAGATGGATGCTCAGAGCTCAAGTTTTGAGGAGTAGGGACATCTACAGAAGTGGGTGAAGAAGATAGAGCAGCCAGAACATAATGAAAGGTTGAAGGGAAGCTCAAGTAAGTCATCTACTAAATCATACATGGGTGAAAGTGGTATCATTCATGTACATACGTAGGGTGACCTTGCATAGGTCACGTACATACGCGTGTTGTATAGCAGGCCGCGTGTATGTGGTAAAGCCTTGGGAAAAAGGAAATGCACATGGATTGCAGCTTGATGTGATGGTGTAACACTCTGTTGCAGGGTCTAACATTATTTGTTGCAGGTTCTAACACTATTTTTTGCAAGTTTAAGTGTTCATCTATTGGATTATGTAAAATAAAATCTCGAGTGCATGGCAATAACCCATGAGTATGGATTGATGTTGATTTGTTGGTGTACACGGTTTGTACATATTTGAGTTTCATCGATATATCTTATGATGTATTTGTTGGAAAACTTGATGTATGCACTTGGCATATGGATGGGCTACATTTTGGGACATGTGGTTGGTGAGTTAATTAGGTGATAATGTTATACATCATTGATGATCTATAGTTGATGAATGATTAGGACATTGGTAGAGGCTCCTACTAGCAGTTTGATTGACATGAAGGATTTGGCATACATATACGAGGATTCATCATATTGTGGTATTGGTGCATGGATGATGTACTTTCTTGATACATGTTGATATGCATGTTTGGTACATTCATATATGGCATATGCTTGATAACAGTACACCATTGGTATTATTTGATTAGAAAAACAGATTGGTATTTGTTTGAGATACATGGTTATGGAACTTGGTTCATCGTGGAGACATATCATGAGTGATATGCCACTTATTTGTCATGTTGGTAGATGCACATGGTTGGCATATTGGTAGATGCACATGGTTGGCATATTGGTAGATGCACATGTTGGAATATGGTGGATACATTCCATGGATGATATCGTTTTGGAACATTGTTGATGTACATGGGTGTTGTGCATGATGAAGCACACATTGTTGTACAGGTTGTACTTGGTTGATATTTTACTCATGATTCTCTATTTCATTGTTGACATATCTTTCATGATGAGTTTGATGCATGAAAGGTCCAAGGATCTTCATATGGTAGCATATTGCAGAGAAGATTAGGGGAGACATACCCATAGGGGGAGTCATTCTTCTTTTCATGATTCCAGGAGGAGAGATTTATCAGATGCAAAGATAAATACTTGAGAAAAGAGCCCTATACTTGAAGAAAGAGCACATAGCCATAATACCAGGGGGAGAGATGGTCACAGAAGGAGTATGAGCGATGTATATTCAACATTACATCAGAGTGATATCCCTTCTTCAAAAGGGGAGAGATTATTTAGAGGAAGATCAAAATCATTCAAACAAGGGCAATAGACCAAAGGGGAGAATGGCTCTTTTCCCATTTATGTCAAAGGGGGGGTGATGATCCATTGATGGGATTGATTATTATCGATGGGGAGAGATAGTCACATTGACTATTGATGTATAGCATGCATTATCTACATGTTGGCATCAATAATTGGTAATTGGTTTTGATATCAATGTTGGTATTGCCATCAATGCCAAAGGGGGAGATTGTTGGATCATGTTGTCATTTATGCCAATGGTTTGATTTATTGATGTCATTGATTTATGTCAAGAGGAGATTGTTGGATCATGTTTAATTAATTTCAAGTGATTTATTGATGCCAAATTATTGATTGATTGTTGATTGATGTAAAATGTAATATGTATTGTCCTTGATGAGAATGCATAGATGAAGATGGATCAATGAGGTTTCATTGATATGATCAATATGGATCAATGAATTTTCATTGATACATGATGCATAGTTGGATTGATGTAATGGTCTTATCATGGTTGATAAGGTACGCAAATGGATGAACTCCAAAGTGGTCCCCTTATGGTGAAATCCCTCACAGGAAGTCGCTTTACGGTTGCGTTATCCTAGAAAAATGGTTGGAGAACCCATGATTGATTGTGGAATAATGACATGAAGATCAATGAAGTTGTTGGTGAAACTATCCTACATGGATAGTACTTGTCATGTCATTTCCGATGGTATGTGGAATGTCACATAACTCCTCACGGTTTGAGAGTTATGGCCTTACAAAATTGAAGGACCCCCATATGAAGGCTTGAAGCCCAAAAGGTCAAAGAAGTTAAAGTGATTGAAAATAAGAAATCATTATTTAAATGATGAAGTAAAGTGACAAAGTCAAGAAAGATTATTTAAATAATAAAGAGAAGTAACACAATCAAGAAAGATTATTTAAATGATAAAGTGAGGTGACAAAGTCAAGAAGGAATATTTAAACATATGGAGAACTTTCTATTTATGGAAAGTGATTAACCCTAAAATAAGAAAAATAGGTTAAGTGACCTATAAATGGGTTAAGTGACCTATAGGATGAAAGTATAAATAAGATAGCTATGGTCTCTTGCAATCAATTCCTTGTGTGAATCAATGGAGAGATTCTTGTGAGATTTTCTTTTGAAGTATTGATAGAAATATTCTTATGAGAGCTTCTTGTGAGAGCATATTTGGTGTGTATATCTTGACCATGATTGAAGATCTATTCTAAGGAAGAGAGTGTGAGGAGGATCGCGTGGATGCATCAAAGTTTCAGCAATGTCGAAGATCTTGATGACAAAAGTCTCGGAGCTTCAGAAACCCTAGTTTCTGAAGTGTACACGAGGTGTAATGGGACAATGAGCGTACATACGTGGGTTGTATGAGGACAAGGAGAATATAGTGGAGAAAATCATGGATATTTGTGTCTGAATGTGATGAATGGAAGTTGAAGACTGAAGCAGGTTCCAAATCTTCATTCTATGGGCTTAGATCTGTCACTGAGACACTGGTATGATTACATTATTGTCTTGATGGATACCATTGTTTGATGTGTTTTGATTTCTTAGGGAATTCTTGGTATGGCTTCTATGATGTGGTTTATTTTGGTTTATTTGGATGATGGAGTGAGCACTACTCTTTTGATTCAGTGTTGACATGATTGCTATGGTATACTAGTTGTTTATACATGATTGAGATAACATTCATATTGATTGATTGTGGAGCATGAGTAGACTATTGGAAAGCTTGTATATGTTGTGACTGGTTGGTGGTTAGATTGGACAGTCAAAGACAGAAGAGAATGATGTATTGGTTGCAAAGTATATGAGTTGATCTTGAACGATAAATCCTAATAGTTCAGAAGGTATACATAGGTTGATGTATACACTGTTCATGTGCATATGCAGGCTGTAGTGAGCCAGAGAGTGTACACACACGGGCTTCACTACTGATAGGTCACGTAGTTGTTGACAGATTGATATCTTTGGAGGATTGTTGCCTCATCTTAGATGATGCTGAGAATCTAAGCTAATTCTTACATATAGAGATGGTTCTCGTGTAGAGTTGTTCTCTATTTAGTTGTTGTTGGAAAACCCCCAGATTGTTGTCCATAATAAAAAGAAAAATTGTACATACATCTTGTGTCTTTATGTTCCTTGTGGTGATGACTTGTTGATGATATATTGCTGATACATGTTCACATCTAACTGGTTATAAGTGACAACAATGAGTAATGAGTAAATGTTGAATGTTAACCAAGGAGTTTTGTGTAAAAGGGAAGTTTTGGGAAAGGGCCCCACACTCATTCACCCCCCTGCTCTAATTGGGGTAGGTGTGTTCAACAACTCTGTGGGGGATTCATGATTGTGCCCTATGTAATTATAGATAGCAGTCTTAATCCTTTGTAGAAATTGTAGATTTACACTCTATGTAATTATACTACACTGCGTAAATCGTAACTTATGCTCTATGTATAAAAAATAATTGTTTACCCTCTATGGGGATTCGTAATTGTACTCTGTGTGTTTATTTGAAGGTTCTATAAATCATAACTTATTCTCTATGTATACAAATGAATTATTTACCCTCTTTGGGGATTCATAATTGTGCTAAGTGTATCTACTTTATCACTGTATAAATCATAACTTAGGCTCTGTGTATACAAAAGCATTATTTACCCTCTACGGGGATTCAAAATTGTCCTCTATGTATGTAATTTATCACTATATAAATCATAACGCATGCTCTGTGTATATAAAAGCATTATTTACCCTATGTGGGGATTCATAATTGTGCTTTGTGTATTCACTTTATCACTGTATGAATCATATCTTATGCTTTGTGTATACAAAAACATTATTCACAGTTATATTAAATTAATGATGGGGCCCTGTTTTGTTTTGCGAGGGTACCCATCAACTAATTTTGGGTCCACTCCTCCCCCTTTTGATCGTGGACATATTGTCGCACAAGGACAAGTGGTGATATGGTTCTTTTCCGAAATCAAGCTAAGTATTGTTTCGTCTTATTTTTATTATTTGATTTCCATTAATTACTTAGCATAGTTTACTAATCTATCATCTATTTTATTTTTTCACGTTAAAACAACCGAGTGAAGCGAATCAAGGAGAACCTCTTGCTCGAAAGGTATTCGATTTCTGATGTAGGCGTACATACTTATGCAATCTTCATAGATTTTGTCTACAAGTGGTAATGGAGTCTTTGGCCTATGGCCACTGTAATAGTTGAACCATGATCATTTGATTGCATAGGTTGTTTTGTAATTATTTTTTAACAAGGTTCATTGAATGTAACGACTACTTTGGCATCCATTTGTAAACTATTGAATCATTGTTTTTGTGGTTATTGATAATATAAAGAATATGTAATTATATATGTGGACTGTTAATCATTCTATCTATTCTTTATGTCACTTGTACATATTTGAAATAGTATTTCAATATAAATCTAATTTAATGGTCAATAGGAATATAGTCATTCCATTATGCATGAACACATATATGTATATACAACCACTTATATATATATACAACTACTTTGGCATCCATTTGTAAACTATTGAATCACTGTTTTTGTGGTTATTGATAATATAAAGAATATGTAATTATATATGTGGACTGTTAATCATTCTATCTATTCTTTATGGCACTTGTACATATTTGAAATAGTATTTCAATATACATCTAATTTAATGGTCAATAGGAATATAGTCATTCCTTTATGCATGAACACATATATGTATATACAACCACTTATATATATATATATAGTTGTTCAAAGGTGTGTAACCATATTTAATGATTAACATGAACATACAACAATTATATCTTTTCCTTATGTATGACTACCTATATGTGTATATACAGTCATTTATATATATGTATAACCCTACTTCATGATTAAAAGAACATAGAGTAGTTTTGTTACTTATGCCAAGTGAGTACATATATATGTATATACCATCATCACATAAACCATCACATTCCTATTAATAATCAAGTAGGATATTGATGACAAGGAATGCAAGTAAAGGTACATATCTAAAAACCTGATGTTGGGACAAAAATGGAACAACCACGTTCCACCCAACCGTAGAATAGAACATCGAAGTTTACTTTCCCTTTTCACCCCCTAGTCTGACCATGAGTCCATAAGGGCAAACTGAAATGATCCTCCTTCACTGCAATCACCTTCCACAGATCAAAAATTTCCTTGCCTCACACCAACAGTGTTCATAACAACAAGTAGTTTTCTTTCTCCCACATACTAAGAAGCATCCTCCCTCCATATGTTGTTTTGATATGCATGTTGTTCCTAGGTCTTTCCTTTCCTCCTTGGGAAATTTGCATATTTACAAAACCTTGATATTTAGAGGCTTGTAGTGGTCAAATCCCACATTTGCCACTTGTAAAAATCAACCTTGAGGTAACTCAAATATGTTCCCCACTCAGGGATTCATGGTCAGCTATTTTTAACCTGGTTGTTCCATTTGTCTTCCAACATTTAATTTATAAAAAAAAGTTTGTCTTTCACACGTGTCAAAATAAAAGGAGTTACTTGGGAAAGTCAAATATTTTCCCAAGAGTCATAAATAATTAATTACAATAATAAAATTACAAATTGGGATTTTCCATAAATGGAAAATAATTTCCAAATCCGAATTTTACAAAAACACAAATTTATTCCCAATTACACTTAGACTTTAATATTCTAATATTTTTGGGGATATTACATCCTCCCCCCCTTAAGTACAACACTGTCCTCAGTGTTCATTCCTCTCTCAGAATAGGGTTGGATAAGATTTATGTAAATCTTCCTCCAATTACCAAGTGGCCTCCTCAGGGCTAAACTACTTCTCTTTCACTTTTACCTGGGCGATGGCTCTATTCCGTAGTACTATTTCTTTCTTGTCCAGAATGCATTGAGGTTCCACTTGGAACTCTCCTTCTGGTTCTAGCTGCACCATGTTCCAATCGATAATGTGAGTAGGATCATGAATATACTTTTTTAATAAGGAAACATGAAAAACATTATGAACTTTTAAGTTTGCAGGAAGTGCAAGTTGGTATGCCACAGGTCCAATTTGAGCTAAAATCTCGAAAGGGCCACAAAACCCAGGCGCCAAATTTGAACAATTTCCTACATTTAGAGAGATTCTCTTTGCTTTGACTTTTAGAGATACATGGTTCACAATTTGAAATTCCTCGTGTCTCATTTTTAAATCTACGTAGAATTTATGTCTGTCTTGGGGGTTTTTTAAATTATGTTGTATCCTTTTTACCATTTTCTCCATTTCTTGGAGCATTTCCGGTCCCATGATAAGTCTGTCAACTAGATTATCCCAGGTAATCGGAGTTGTGCATTTCCTTCCGTATAATGCTTCAAAGGGACTCATTTTAGCTGATGTATGATAACCATTATTGTAAGCAAATTCAACTAAGTGTATGTATTCCTCCCACTTAGTTGGTTTCGTTCTCACACACATTTGTAACATGTCTTCCACAATTTGATTCGTTCGTTCGATTTGCCCATTTGTTTGTGGATGGTAGCTTGTGCTGAAATTCAGGTTAGTATCCAATCTTGCAAACAATTGCTTCCAAAACTTTGACGTAAATTTGACATCTCTATCTGAAATCACCATCTTAGGAATCCCATGTAATCTAAATATTTATTCCATAAATATTTCAGTGATATTAATTTCTTTATAAGTAGATTTCAGAGGTATAAAATGTGCAGATTTGCTAAGTTTATCAATCAATACCATAATCGAGACATTTTTATTTTGAGTCCTAGGAAAACCTGTGATGAAGTCCAATGAGATAATCTCCCACTTCCAGTATGGTATAGGTATAGGTTGTAGCAGGTCAGATGGATGATGATGTTTAGCCTTTACCTGTCGACAATCTAAGAATTTAGATAAGTATTCAACTGTTTCACTTTTCATGTTAGGCCAATAAAACAATTTTCTTAAGGCTGTTATCATTTTCTGGTATCTTGAATGACCATAATATGGATTTTTGGGCAATTCATCAAGAATTGTTGACTTTAAATCAATAGTATTAGGTGTGTACAACTTGTTTTTGAACCTTAGCAATCCATTTTTATCCAAACTCAGATATGTTTTGTCCATTTTTTTTGCATTTTCTTGTAGTTCTGTTGATGTTTTGATGTATTTTTCGTCATTACAGCTTGCAGATTTTATTCTTTGTTCAATGTCATTTTCTGATTTTCTAACACTTATCTCAAAAAGTTTGTTATTCCTTTGACTTAGGGCATCTGCAACTTTGTTTTCTTTGCTTTTCACATGTCTTAATTTGAAATCAAATTCACTTAAAAAGGATAGCCACCTTGCATTCCTTACATTGAGATCTGGTTGACTGAATAAAAACTTCACACCACTGTTGTCGGTTAGCAGCAGAAACTTTCTCCCCATTAAATAATGTCACCACATATTCATCGCATGAATTATGGCTGCTAGCTCCAAATCACGCGTAACGTAGTTTCGTTCATGTTCTTTCAGTTTACGTGATTCGTAACAAATGATGTGTCCATCTTTTGTAAGGACAACTCCTGTACCTTCTATACTTGCATCCACACAAACTGTAAATTCTTTATCAAGGTCTGCTACCCTTAGAATAGGTGTTGTAGTTAACAATCCCTTTATCTTATTAAAGTCATCCTGGCACTTTTGTTTCCAAGTAAACCTTATTCCATTTTTCTGCAGAGATGTAATTGGATACACGATCTTAGAAAATCCTTCGATAAATTTGCGGTAAAAACCGGTAATTCCCATAAATGATCTAATGTCTGCTACATCCTTAGGGATAGGCCATTCCATAATGGTTTTTATCTTCTCTGGATCAATTACAATACCCTCTTCAGATATCATGTGTCCTAGGTATTGTATCCTTCTTTGGTAGAAATCACATTTGTCAAACTTTTCATACAACTTGTGTTTCCTTAAAGTCTGTAACATCCCTCTCTTACGCACTCAACGAACTTATTCTTTGAGGACACTTGCTCGCAAGTGATCCGGATTATTATGAGATTAAAACATTGATTTGATTATGAGGCATTATGGGTTGATGACATGTTGTTTTATTGCATTGGCATAGACATGTGCTATTGATTTGGTTTTACTGAGTGTGCATGATTTTGGACCTCAAGGATGCAGAGGCATCGATGGAACCCCTTGGACTCCGGATCAAGTCAGGGAGTGAACCATTGGGGTTTGACTGTTTTATATATGATATTAGTGCATCTAGTTAGATGATATGATTATGGATATATTGTTGACATGATTCGTTGATGATCCAGGCTGACGATAGCTTGTCGACCAAACTCACATGTGGAGTAGAGGGGTCACACGGGACTACCAGAGATGTTGAGAGAGAGGTGTGGACAACAACCCTGCCACAGCCTACTAGCACTCTCGCCATGGCTCGAACTGTAGGTTAACAATTACCTAGTTCGAGAGGACCACGATGTCGTCAGGGTAGACTCTGATAGTCGCTCATGATGATTCTAAGGGGTGCGCAATAAGGAAGGGGCCTTAGTCCTTAGAGGCCCTTAGTCTCCAACAAGTTCACCTGACGGAGTATTGACTTGTAATGCCCATATAATTCTAAACATTATTAAGTTTCCTAAATATTTTAAGAAAGTAAACTGAAACAAAACTTCATAACATGATATTGAATTTTATAACAGCAACTTCAGTAACTTGGATTTATCAATAAATACTAAATTATTTACAGTATGAAACAAATACACAACTTAACAAGTACCTGGATCTGATGCTAATTTCTGTTGTCTCTTTGCTTTGCTGCTGCCTTTCTGCTCCCTGCTACATAGATCAACCCTGCCACAAACAAGAAAATAACTGTCCAAAACTACTGTCCTCCCCGCCAACTAGGAAAACTACCTAGCTCCAGGATATCTATGGATATCCTAGCCCTCCATGCCCAAAACCTCCAGCAACTCAGTGCCACCCTGATCAAGAGCCACAGACCATAATATACAATAGTGCCCAGAAAATCATTGCTCACAGCAAAACACAGACCACAACATCCATTCCGTCCCCTCCCGTCGAATGCTGCACACATCCCCCTCTTCCCGTCCCTTATCCCTCCCTGCTAACTCACGCATTTACTTCACAACCACCCTCTGTCCCCCGTCCTTCATCATGAGTTAATGTTTTATCTTCTCAGGATCCATGGCTATCCCTCTCTGCATATGCCACCATTTTATATCATTTTTCATTGATCTTTTAATTTTATTTCACAGGTTATTAAATGTGATCTGTAGTTTGAATTATTACTCAGTTAACTATAATTAAATTATGTTAATTAATTTTACTTTATAATCTTAAGCATGTATCCAATTAGGGTCGTTACATGACTCTAGGGGTTTTTTATGTCTACCAAGTTAGTCAAGAGGCGAGTGGGACCCTTAGAGAACGTGGTGCATCCTGAAGGGCACGTCATGCATAAAATGGAAAGAGGTGAGTGGCACGCTTGGAGCACGTAGTGTGTCCTAAAGGGCACGTCGCGCAAGGGAAATAGGTGAGGCAAGTGGCACCCTTGGAGAATCTACTGCGTCCTTAATGGCACGTCCCGTTGTTAATGATAAATGAATGAACCTATATGGCCTTAGGACTAATAACATGGTAAGAAAATTTTAAAACAAATTCCCTAATAAAATGTCGCCCAGCATGAAAATTAAAGTTTAGGTCTAAATTATACTAGTGACAGAACTTTCTCTATCCTTTAAAAAAAAAAGGAATATATATATATATATATATATATATATATATATATATATATATAAATTTCTATATTTATAAAAATAAAAATAAAATAAAGAATTGTTTTATTATATTATGATAATTTAAAGTTTATTATTTAAAAAGGAAAAAGGGAAAAAGTTAATTTCTACACCTGCCAATTTGAGTTCTAAATGAAAAAGGGAAAGAGGGAATTCTAACATAATTAGGAAACTAGGAAAAGAGGGAAACATAAAAAGAAAAGGGAAACAAAAGGGAAAAATAAGAAGGTCAAACTTAGTAAGGTATCTACCATTTAAGAAATTTCTAATTTAAAACTAAACTAGCAAATTAATAATGGGGAAAGTCATTAAAAACTTATAAGGGAATTTGGGGACACCTAGGAGCGATTCTAGGAGTGACTCTAGGTGGGTGAGGGAAATAAGGGTAAATAATTAATTAAAGAAATTAGTTTTTGGAGAAATTAAGGGGATGGGTGGCACTTATACAGGGAGAAATTTTTATGAATTAATTTATTAAACATTAAATAAAATGGGATTTGGGAAAGTAAGGGACTTCGAAACTCTATATAATGAAGGGAGGAGAAGGATGGAGGATCTCCTCTATTTGTGTAACGTTACGCTGCAGAAATCTATACTTAACTAAATTAGCTTGTGGGAGTTGGGATACCCAGCTCAGTGAGGAGTGGTAGCTTGGCCTTGCGAGGCGCACTGGGAGCTAGCTGAATCTCTGGATAGTGTGTGTGGCCCCTTTGTGGCTCGGGGGGCTAAGGGGGAAGAAGAGTACCCCTAGTGTTGGTTGGAAGGTACTAGTGAAGTCTCATGAGTCGACAAGCGGGAGTTGCATGAATCGCGTGGGATATCAACTCAGAGCAGGAAATCAGGCAACATTATGCTTTCAGTTTTTTTGTATGGTAGATTGTAGTAGGATTTATGTTTTGGATATGCATGTTTAATTGGGTAAGAAAATTGATTGTCTTAGCGTTCTAGTTGTTCATTGATTTTTCCATAGCCTATAGCTTTATGAATGATTGACTTTCATGGCCTTCGATTCCCGGCATGTCTTGTCCGCCCTGTGGTGTATTGATTTGTGAAGATTGTGGTTGTTTTTCCTTTCATCCTTAGCTCATCAGTCTTCGGCTGAGCAGTCGGCCAGGAGCCTGATCTACGGTCGCCTCTTCGACATTAATAGACCTATGGATCTCAACGCCATGCTTTTCTATGTGTGGATAATGAGAGGAGCTTGATCTACGGTCGCCTCTTCGACGTTAATAGACCTATGGATCTCAACGCCATGCTTTTCTATGTGTGGATAATGAGCGATGGATGTTTCTGTCAGCCTTCTAGCTCTGTGTTTGTCTTGCACCTTATGGAGATTGATTACCCCTGCGATTGTTTATCTTTCCTCTCAGTGAACCTCTTTTTATTTCTGCATTTCTTGCGATTGATTACTCAACATTTTTAATTGCTTAAACCCTGACTATCCATGTGCTTGAATGATACATCTCTGCATTATTTTTAATAGTAAACTCGTGGCGTTTGAAGGGTAAAATCCCTGCTCTTATGATTGATAACATCTCTACGAATATTGCGATTCTTCTCTGTGGCTACTTACTTCCTACTCAGTGATTCAGTTCTGTTGACGAGTTGTCCATTAAAAGATGGTTGTGCATTCTATTTTTATTCAACCATTGTTGTGTATTCTAAATTTTATAGAAAAGATTTGCTGTACATTCTCTATTTAAACTTTTAATGACTGTTGTATCACGCTATTGCTATATACGTTTGTTGATTATGAATTGTTGTGTGATTGAGTAAGCGACCGATGTGTAGCGATAGCCTTGTGTCGGTTGCTCCTTAAACGTTTTTATTTGAAATGAATGCTATGGGTTGCTGACTAGTGTTTTTGTTAATCGATGGTTGTTTAGATTTCTCTCCCATTTTACTTAGCGCCCGTTTATTTTTTTCCCTTTTTCCAACTACAGGGATTTTATCGCCTTGAATTTCAGTCACTACTACAGATTTATATTGCATTGGATTGTTTATTACTACACCTGAATTTGGTTGATGGTTGGATAGCTTTACTTCCTTGACTTCTAGTTTCATAATGAAGAATTCTAAGGCTATCCAAAATTTAATTAATTTTACACAGGGATATTTATATACAGCTAATCCATACCATATTTGAGAGCGTATTTTTTTTTACACAACAGATTTAATGGTTAAGACGTCTTATAGGTTAATGACAGCTTCATCACAATTTAAATTATAGCTACGACATTTTACTCTGCCATTATATAATGGAGAGACAACAGTGTTGGTCTGACAGCGTTACCTCGGCGTTTGGGAAGGCAGCGATATATGGCTGGAGGCGATTGTTATTTCGTTCTAAGGGACAGTGTGTTTACCGGGTATGCCCGCGTTTTACTTAGCACTTGCTGCTGTATGACCGCGTAATAATGTGACTGCGTATTGATGGATTAGATTAGACAGTACATCAATGCTAGTCGGAGATACGTTTGTTAGCTCGTGATGTCACTGACGGACATCGAATTTATGAATGCTTTGCATTTGATGTTGTGTTGCCAGATTTTTTCTTTAATTTAATAACTGGAGATAATGTATAGTCAGCGAAATTGTTCCCCAACAAACTCATTTTCTCTCTTAGCCACCTTTTGGGGTGACCCTGAAGTTGTTTCTTTTTTTAGTCGATAAAATCCGTCATAGAATTCCCTGACTGGAAATGGAAAGCGCTTCTTGAATACCCGGAGAGATCAATCCATTCGGCCAACAACGAATTTCTTTTCCCTTTGCGGTTTAGGTTGGTAAGAATCGTTGGAGTCCTTAAGTTCTTGTTACCTTCTTACAGAATGATGATAACTGTTCCTAGTTCATGTCTTGCCATTGTGAGTAACTTCGGTGAATCCGATCTCCATCACCCTTTCACTTTAATCGTAATCCCTGTAAAGGTAAACCCAACGGTGAATTTTTATTCAACTCTGTAATTTAAGAATAGAAATTTTAGCAAGTTTGTTTTGAAGGGAGTTTCTCGGATGTTATGATAGTTGATTTTTCCAGTAAGGGAACTCACATGTTCGCTCTAGATTTAATTAGAATAAAGATTAAAGCGTCTAGTCATTTGGGATATAGAGTGTCCTACTTTAACTTTGTAATTTACTAATCCATTTCTAATTAGGTAATTTACATTAATCGTTATTCATTGATGAGATTCTCCATTTAGACATGATTACGAGGCTCCCTACAACGACCTTCAAATTCTTGAGATCTCTAAACACCATTCACTTGACTTTCTTGTGCATGTCTTTACTTACTCCCTCTCCCTCTTAGTAAATTAAAATCCCAACAACACCTTCAAGACTTCAACTTGTGCTAGGAGGTAGATCCAGAACCTTGATTAAGGGTAACTGAGAGTGAACCTCTACTCTTGACAACCAACTCTTCTATCTGCGTAAGGTAGTAAGAATGGACTTTAGAATTGATTTTAGCAAAACTTATGTAGAGAGTGCTCCCACCATATTGTTAGTGATATTCCATAATGTCACTAATCCTTGGAAAACTTCTGAAACCTTGTTCTCTTAAACGGTGTTATTAATAATGTCTTGACTTTTAAAAAAATTCTAGTGCTTAGTACAATTGTTTTTTTTTACTGTGTGTATATCGATACTTGTTTCATAACTGAGGGCTTGTTACATATGGTATTAGAGTGGGTTCAACCCTACGACTTTGGATCGCCAGTCTTTCCACTGCAAGTAAACTTGGAGTATTGATTGTTGCATTAAATAAAAACCATAATTTGTCCATATGGTGATTGCATTTAGAGGACATCTCAGAGGTTTGCAATGTGGTGCCGTGGGAGGAGGTGCGACGCCTCCAAAAGTTCTCACACCCTCGGAGTCGAACCCCCAAGGGGGCGGAAGAACAAGTCCTTGGGCTGGATTCACTTGTTGTAAGAGATGATGATGGTCTGACAAGGCCCTTCGAGGAAATGTCAAAGGGCCTTGATTCACCATCGGTGTTGAGATGAGGCCAGGGAACCTATACCCCTGAGGGTCCACAATGCGCCCTAGCTAGTACTGTTGGCATCCATCGAGAACTCGAGAGAGTTGAGTTCTTGAGTCCACGAGTGTCGTAGATGGTTGTGCTGTCAAGGCACAGTTGTAGAGCAAGGCATTGTGCTTCACGCTTCGCGATTATGACCTCCAGAATGAAGGTCCACATAACGGTCTTTCAACTGAAGGGGAGCGCTCTTCTTTGGTGGAAGACGCTCCTACCACTTTGAACATGGTCGTCGAAGACGTGTCTTGGGAATTGTTCAAGGAACAGTTCTAAGAGAGGTACATTCCAGATGAATTCATTGAACGTCAGCTCAACGAGTTCAACACGTTATGACAGTGTGGTCGTACAATGCCCGAGTACGAGGCCCATTTTGGAGTTGCTTCGGTATGCTCTGCATCTTAATACTGAGAAAATTAAGGTCAAGAGGTTCGTGTTAGGACTTAATTGAAGCATACGTGCAAGGGTTAGGATTATGATGCCCCATAACTTGCATGATGTCATCCAGAAGGCCCTCTTAATGGAGGAGGAGCTTATCATCTGGGGTCAGAGCAGGACTCTAGAGAGACCAGCAGGGCCAGTGTCATCTGGTGTGTACTAGCATCAGACACCAGCCAGTTTTATGTCAGGATATTGTGGCTTTCAGAGGGGATCCAATTTCACTATGCCTCGGTGACCAGTGCCTTAGCAACAACATCGATTGCAGCAACAACAATTTAGGCCTGTTCAGCAGAACAGACCAAGATTCTAGGTCGATGGCCATCTTCTTCTACTTCGGGTACCAGGAGTACTAGACCGAAGAAGGGGTTTTGGATGTGTGGGGAGCCACACTACCAGTGCGACTACCCTGTGGAGAGGAATAGAGAATATGGATCAACGGAACCCACTACCGTGGGTGATTTGGGCAAGGCCCATCAGATTCATGTAGCGGTGAATAACCACTAGGTAGAGCACCAGTCGACTGTGCTAGAGACGTCAAGTACCGTCGTTGACTAGACCCTTAGTATTTTGATAGATCCCAGTGCTATTGAGAGTTTCATTTTTGGTGTATGGCTAAAAAGAATTAAGGTGAAGGCAGTCGAACAGGACGAGTTTAGCTTTGTAGAGATGGCTTTTGGAGCCAGAGAGAAGGTTGGAGGAGAGGTTACGGGTTGTATCCTTAACCTGGGAGTGTTTTTCACCAGGGCCAACCTGTATGTCACAATCTCAGGATCTTATGACATCGTGATTAGTATGGACTGGCTGGAATCGCATGAGGCAATAATCAACTGTAAGACGAAACAGTTGAGATTGGTCGATGATAAGGCACAAAGACGTGTGATTGTAGGGAAAAACTAGGGAGTTTCCCTAAGGTTCATCTCTTCCTTGAAGCTTCGGAAGAGCATGTGCAAGGGATGTAAGCTTTATGCTATCCTTGTGTTAAATGAGAAGGGAGTAGCAGAAGGTCTAGAATGCCTTCCAGTGGTGAGAGAGTTTGCAGATGTCTTTCTGGAAGAGTTACCTGGAATGCCGCCAGAGAGGGAATTGGAGTTTACTGTAGACCTAAAACAAGGGACTGAACCGATAGCTAGAACGACTTATCGAATGTCGACCCCGTAGTTACAGGAGTTGAGAATGAAACTGAAGGAATTGTTGGACCTGGGACTGATACATCCATGCATGTCACCATGGGGTGTGCATGTTATTTTCATACAAAAGAAGGATGGGTCATGGAGGTGACTATGTTCTCAAAGATCGATTTGCGATCAGGGTATCACCAGTTACGGATCAAAGAGGATGATGTCTCTAAGACCGCCTTTAATACAAGGTTTGGACATTATGAGTTTATTGTTTTACCGTTTGGATTGATAAACGCCCCAAGGGTATTTATGAGTTTGATGAACGGGGTGTTTCACGAGTACTTGGACAAGTTCGTCCAAGTATTCATTTATGATATTTCAATTTACTCTCATATGATGGAGGAGCATGATGAGCACTTACTCTTAGTACTACAATTTCTGCGAGAGCACAAATTGTATGGGAAGTTGTCCAAATTCTCATTTTATCAATCGAATATTCACAAGTTAGGGCATGTCATCTCCGATGAAGGTATCGTCGTAGATCCAGCGACGGTCAAGACTATTATGGAATGGCCTGCGCCGGTGAACGTCCCGAAATTACGTAGCTTCATGGGTCTGACAAGATACTATTGATGGTTCGTTGAAGGATTTTTGAAGATAGCAAATCCGATCACGGAATTTCAAAAGAAGAACAAGAAGTTTGTTTGGATCGAGAAATGTGCGGTAGCATTTCGGAGGCTCAAGGACCTGTTGACAACAACACTGATACTAAAGGTCCCTGACATGGATGTAGACTTCTTGGTATGCATTGATGCATCCAAGGAAGGCTTAGGCAAAGTCTTCATGCAAGACGGATGAGTGATCGCTTACATCTCGAGGAAACTGAGAAGGCGTGATGAGAAATACGCGACGCATGATTTGGAGTTGTTAGCCATCGTATATGCCTTCAAGGTTTGGAGACACTACCTTGTTGAAAGAAAATTTTAACTAAAGACTGACCACTGTGGAATACAACACATCTTTATGCAAAGTGACCTGAATGCGCGACAATGGCGTTGCTCGGAATTACTTTGAGAGTACGACTTCAAGATTACTTACATAAAAGGAACAATGAACCGAGTGGAAGATGCATTGAGTCAGAGACCACACATTTTTTTTGTGTTTCCTCTTCAGACAAATCTACGTGATAAGATTCTAACTTTATAGTCTGATGATGACTGGTACAAAGAGGTCGAGGGTTTTATCGGACAAAACACAATGATGGTACCAAAATTTGAAGGATTTACATTTGAAGACGATGGATTATTGAGGTTTAAAAATTGAATTTATCTACCATCAAAAGACGAGTTGAGGATGTTGATCCTAAGTGAGGCTCTTAGCGCCGTATACATGGCTCACCCGGGAGTCACGAAGATGAGGGAAGACCTTAAACCCTTATTCTTTTGGAAGAGATTGAAGGTAGACATAGTAAACTATGTGGCCAGATGTCTAGAATGTCAGTAGGTAAAGGATGAACATAGACACCCAACATGATTAATATAACCACATGTTATTCTGGAATTGAAATGGGAGGTTATTTCAATGGATTTTATTGTGGGATTTCCACTGATAGCAAGGAGACATGACTTGATTTTCGTAGTAGTAGACACTCTGACGAAGATTTCTCACTTTATTACTATGTGTAAAATGTATCAGGCAATTGACATAGCTAGAGTTTTCATCAATGATATTGTGAGGCAGCATGGCGTGCCTAAGAGGATTATATCTGATCGAGTATCAATGTTTACTGGATGATCTTGGACGAGTTTCCAAGAGGCCTTGGGAACCCAACTTAACTTCAGTATGACGTATCACCTGGAGACTGACGGGCAGACCAAATGAACAAACCAGATCTTGGAGGACATGTTGCACATGTATGTGATGGACTAACAAAGGCATTGGGAAGAATTCTTGCCACTCGTGGAGTTCGCTTATAACAACAGTTACCAAAGAACCATTCATATGGCATCTTTCGAGTTTTTTTACGGGAAACCATGTCAGACGCCTTTGATTTGAGATCGGCTTGAGGATAGGGTCCTCGTGGGACTAGAAGAGATCCAAGAAATGGAAGAGAAAATGAAAACAATAAGACGAAGGATTAAAGAAGCGCAGGATCGACATAAGATTTGTGTCGATGCACATTGTGTCGACTCTAGCTATAGGGTCAATGATCGAGTCTTCCTGCGGCTTAAACCGCATAAGAGTTTGATCAAGTTTGGAAAGGGAGTTAAACTCTCTCCTAGGTTCATGGGACCTTTTGAGATTGTGGAGAGAAAGGGGCCTGTGGTGTTTCGAGATTTGATTATGAGGCGTTATGGGTTGATGGCATGTTGGTTTACTGCATTGACATAGAAAGGTGCTATTGATTTGGTTTTATTGAGTGTGCAGGATTTTGGACCTCGAGGATGTAGAGGCATCGATGGAACCCCTTGGACTCCGAATCGAGTCGGGGAGTGAACCATTGAGGTTTGATTGTTTTATATATGATATTAGTGCATCTTGTTAGATGCTATGATTATGGGTATATTGCTAACATTATTTGTTGATGATGCACGCTGATGATAGCTTACCAACCAGACTCACATGTGGAGTAGAGGGGTCATGCAAGACTACCAGATATGTTGAGGGAGAGGTGTGGACAATAGCCCTACCACATCCTACTAGCACTCCCCCCGTGGATCGAATTCTAGGTTAATGATTACCTAGCTCGATAGGACCACGATGTCATGAGGGCAGACTGTGACAGTCGCTCACGATGATTCTAAGGGGCGTGCAATAAGGCAAGGGACATATTCCTTAGAGGTCCTTAGACTCCCACAAGTTCACCTAGCGAAATATTCACTCCAGGGGTTTTTTATGTCTACCAAATCAGTCAAGAGGCGAGTGGCACCCTTGGAACACGTGGTGCATCCTGAAGGGCATGTCGCGCAAGAAAAATGGAAAGAGGCAAGTGGCACCCTTGGAGCACGTAGTGTGTCCTGAAGGGCACGGGCGTTGTTAATGATAAATGAATGAACCCAGATGGCCTTAGGACTAATAACGTGATAAGAAATTTTTAAAAACAATTCCCTAATAAAATGTCGCCCAACACGAAAATTAAAGTCTAGGTCTAGATTATAGTATTGACAAAACTTTCTCATTCCTTTAGAGAATTTTTTATATATATATATATCTATATTTATAAAAATAAAAATAAAATAAATAATTCTTTTATTATATTATGATAATTTAAAGTTTATTAATTAAAAAGGGAAAAGGGAAAGAGTTAATTTCTACACCTGCCAATTTGAGTTCTAAATGAAAAAGGGAAAGAGGGAATACTAACATAATTAGAAAACTAGGAAAAGAGGGAAACATTAAAATAAAAGGGAAACACAAGGGAAAAAATAGAAAGTCAAACTTAGTAAGGTATCTACCATTTAGGAACTTTCTAATTTAAAACTGAACTAGCAAATTAATAATGGGGAAAGTCATTAAAAACATGTAAGGGGATTTGGGGACACCTAGGAGAGATTCTAGGAGTGACTCTAGGTGGGTGAGGGAAATAAGGGTAAATAATTAATTAAAGAAATTAGTTTTTGGAGGAATAAAGGGGATGGGTGACACTTGTACAGGGCATAATTTTTATGAATTAATTTATTAAACATTAAATAAAATGGGATTTAGGAAAGCAAGGGACTTCGAAACTCTATGTACTGAAGGGAGGAGATGGATGAAGGATCTCTTCTGTTTGCGTAACGTTACACTGCAGAAATCTATACTTGACTGACTTAGTTTGTGGGAGTTGGGATACCCATCTCGGTGAGGAGTGGTAGCTCGACCTTGTGAGGTGAGTTGGGAGCTAGTTGAATCTCTAGATAGTGTGTGTGGCCCCTTTGCGGCTCGGGGGCTAAGGGGGAAGAAGAGTACCCCTAGCATTGGCTGGGAGGTACCGGTGAAGTCTCATCGGTCGGCAAGCGGGAGTTGCACGAAGCGTGAAAGACATCAACTCACAACGGGTGATCAGGAAATGGTATGATTTCTTTATTTTTGTATGGTAGATTGTAGTAGGATTTATGTTGTGGATCTGCATGTTTAATTGGGTAAGAAAATTGATTGTCTGACCGTTCCAGCTGTTGACTGATTTTTCCATATCCTATAGCCCGATGAATGATTGAGTTCCAGGGACTTCGATTCCCGACATGTCTTGTACGCCCTGTGGTGTATTGATTTGTGAAGATTGTGGTTTTTTTACCTTTCCTCCCTAGCCCGTCAGTCCTCGCTTGAGCAGTTGACCAGGAGCTTGATCTACGGTCATTGCTTCGGCGTTAATAGACCTATGGATCTCAATGCCCTACTTTTCTATGCGTGGATGATGAGCGAAGGAGGTTTATGTCATTCGTCTAGCTCTTTGTTTGTCTTGCGCCTTCGGGCGATTGATTACCCCTACGATTGTTTATCTTTCCTCTCTGCGAACCTCTTTTTATTTCTTCATTTCTTGCGATTGATTACTCGGCATTTTTAATTGCTTAAACCTTGATTATCCCTGCGCTTGAATTATACATCTCTGCATTATTTTTAATAGTAAACTCACGGAGTTTGAATGGTAAAATCCCTACGCTTATGATTGATAACATCTCTGCGAATATTGCGATTATGCTCTGCGGTTGCTTACTTCCTACTCTGTGATTCAATTCTGTTGACAAGTTGTCCATTAAAACATGGTTGTGCATTCTATTTTTATTAACCATTGTTGTGTATTCTAAATTTTATAGAAAATATTTGTTGTACATTCTCCTTTATTTAAACTTTTAATGACTGTTGTATCACGCTATTGCTATATGTCGATTGCTCCTTAAACGTTTTTATTTTAAATGAATTCTATGGAATGAGTGGCTCCTAAACTATTGTTGTGTAACCCTTTTAACAATTAGCTGACTAGTGTTTTTGTTAATCGATGGTTGTTTAGATTTCCCTCCCATTTTACTTAGCGCCCATTTTTTTTTTCCCTTTTTCCGACTACAGGGATTTTACCGCCTTGAATTTCAGTCACTATTATAGATTTATATTGCGTTGGATTGTTTATTACTACACCTGAATTTGGTTGATGGTTGGATAGCTTTACTGCCTTGACTTCAAGTCTCATAACGGAGAACTCTAAGGCTATCCAGAATTTAATTAATTTTACATAGAGATATTTATATACAGCTAATCCATACCATATTTGAGAGCATTTTTTTTTACAGAGCAGATTTAATGGTTAAGACGGCGTCTTATAGGTTAATGACAACTTCATCGCAATTTAAATTACAGCTACGACATTTTACTCTGCGATTATATAATGAAGAGACAACAGTGTTGGTCTGACAGCGTTACCTCGGCGTTTGGGAAGACAACGATATATGCCTAGAGGAGATTGTTATTTTGTGCTAAGGGATAGTGTGTATGTCGGGTATGCCCGCATTTTATTTAGCACTTATTGATGTATGACCGCGTTTTATTTAGCACTTCTTGTTGTATGACCGCGTAATACTGTGACTGCATATTGATGGATGAGGTTAGACAGTACATCAATGCTAGTCAGTGATACTTTTGTTAGCCCGTGATGTCACTGATGGACATCAAATTTATGAATGATTTGCATTTGATGCCGTGTTGCCAGTGTTTTTCTTTAATTTAATAACCATAGATAATGTATAGTCAACGAAATTGTTCCCCAACGAACTCATATTCTCGCTTAGCCACCTTTTGGGGTGACCCTGAAGTTGTTTCTTTTTTTAATCGATAAAATACATCATAGAATTCCCTAATTGGAAATGGCAAGCGCTCCTTGAATACCCGGAGAGATCAATCCATTCTCCCAACAACGAATTTCTTTTCCCTTCGCGATTTAGGTTGGTAAGAATCGTTGTAGTCCTTAAGTTCTTGTTCCACTTAGAAATCGAGAGGGAAGCCATTGCACAAGATTCACACACAAAGAATAGTTTGTATTCCTTAATAAACAAATGGAGGTTACATATATAGCATGAAGATCACTTACTCCTAGCAATCTAGATCTTAAGAAAGTGGATCTGATTAGCTAAACATAGTAAACCTAGAAACTCACAGTTACAACAGTCATAGTTGAAACTCACAGTGACAACAGTCATAGTTAACCTAGAAACTCACAGTTACAATAGTTGTAAGCATTATCTCTAACACCCTCCCTTAATGCTTACATTTCAAATATCACAATCACAAATTACAAAACATAACAGAAGGTTACAACACAAATTTTGCCATGTCTGTCTCACTGGTCCTCATACGCAGTTACACCCATCTCTGAACTTCATAGACACGCTCTTTCTCTCCATCATCTTCGAGCTACCACTTCATACAACACAAATACAACCGCTTCCGACCATCTTTGAAGTATCTATAGGACCGACGATTGTAAACTACCTCGAAGAATAGTCTCAATACTGAAATATTCAGTAATCGATCTTACAAAATGACATTTTTGCACACACTTATCAACACGATGATAACTCGTAACTAATTAGCTTGGAACACCGAAGTACAACAAGAACTTCTAGCATTTAATAGAATTGCTGACATACTCAAACTAGTAATGCATTCTTATAGCACCGAAGCACTCAAGGACTACAAGATTGAATTACATCACCCTGTTTTATATTTGGTTCTTCATAATCATATAAATTTACAAATCACAAACTGCACACCAAATAAAAACATTGAATACTACACACAGATCCAAGAACATTATAGACATCATTTACTGTAAATTTCAGACCTGGTCCCATAATGAGACTGTCTGTGATTCTTGGCAACTTCAACCTGGAAATGAATCTTAATAATTTGAGGCATAAATACTAAACTCTAAAATCCCACAACTGTTGCGATCTCAATCGGAAAAGGAGATAGGATCTGGAATCAAAGATGACCACTAGCATATTATTGAAGTTCAGTTTGGCCAATTCTAAATATTTTATGTTGTTAATGTATGGCATCCTACTCCTCTCAATTATACATTAAAATACTTGAGATTTAGCATGCACAACAATGACGACTCTCGTGGGTAACGGACTTTTCTCTCTCCGCTGGCAACAACTCAATCAATACTTATCTCCACTCAGTAGCTAGCAAAAGAAATGGCACATCAAACCACAGGTCAACGCTCCTCACAAGACAAACAACAAAACACACCCACAAAATAAATCTATTCTCACACTTTTACAGAAAATTCAGAAATTCAACACTCCCTAAGCTAAATATGTGCAAAGGATCAACTCTCAATCTCCCACATATTCCTGGCCCTCTGATGAAGGAGTCTAAGCCAGAACCAGCTCTGATACCAACTTATCATTCTTATCTCATCTTCCAGCCCCTCTCATGAGAGAGTCAGGTGGTCCTTGCTCTGATACCAACTTACAAATCGAGAGGGAAACCATTGCACAAGATTCACACACAAAGAATAATTTGTATTACTTAATAGACAAATGGAGGTTACATATATAGCATGCAGATCACTGACTCTTAGCAATCTAGATTCTAAGAAAGTGGATCTGATTAGCTAAAAATAGTAAACCTAGAAGCTCACAGTTACAACTATCATAGTTTAAACTCACAGTTACAACAGTGATAGTTAACCTAGAAACTCACAGTTACATCAACTGTAAGCATTATCTCTAACAGTTCCCTTCTTACAAAATGATGATAATTGTTCCTAGGTTGTTTCTTGACATCTCTTAACCGAGCTTATTTGATCTGAAATCGTGAGTAACTTCGGTTAATACGATCTCCATCACCCTTTCACTTTAATCGTAATCCCTGTAAAGGTGAACCCAACGGTGAATTTTTATTTAACTCTGTAATTTAAGAATAGAAATTTTAGCAAGTTTGTTTTGAATGGATTTTCTAGGATGTTATGATAGTTGATTGTTCCAGTAAGGGAACTCACATGTTCGCTCTAGATTTAATTAGAATAAATATTAAATCGTCTAGTCATTTGTGATATAGAGCGTCCTACTTTAACTTTGTAATTTACTAATCCATTTCTAATTAGGTAATTTACATTAATCGTTATTCATTGATGAGATTCTCCATTTAGACATGATCAGGAGGCTCCCTACAATGACCTTCAAATTCTTGAGATCTCTAAACACCATTCACTTGAATTTCTTGTGCATGTCTTTACTGACTCCCTCTTAGTAAATTAAAATCCCAACAACACCTTCAAGACTTTGAATTTTGCTAGGAGGTAGATCCAGAACCTTGACTAAGGGTAACTGAGAATGAACCTCTACTCTTGAGAACCAACTCTTCAAAATGCACAAGGTAGTACGAATGGACTTTAGAATGGATTTTAACAAAATTTATGTAGAGAGTGCTCCCACCATATTGTTAGTGATATTCCATAATGTCACCAATCCTTGGAAAACTTATGAAACCTTGTTCTTTCAACCCTCAATTTTAGGGCAAAGTTGTATGATTGTTGAGTACTTCGATTCTCTTGTGCCATTAAACGGTGTTATTAATAATGTCTCGACTTTTTAAAACTTTCTAGTGCTTAGTACAATTGTTTTTTTTACTGTGTTTATATCGTTACTTGTGTCGTAACTGAGGGCTTGTTACAAAGTCTGCAATACCATTTTCAGATGTTCTTCATGTTTTTCTTCTGTTTTCAGTAAACTAAAATATCATCGATAAACACCAATACAAATTTATGCAAATATTGTCTGAATATACTATTCATCAAACACATAAAGGTTGTTGGTGCATTAATGAGACCAAACGGAATTATGACAAACTCATAGTGTCTGTATCGTGTTATAAATGTTGTTTTATTTATATCTTCATACTTTATTCTGATTTGGTGATAACTAGACCTTAAATATAACTTAGAGAATATATTTGCTCCTCCTACTTGGTTAAATAGGTCATTAATTTTGGGTAAAGGATACTTATTTTTAATCATCATCTTATTTAGTTTTTGATAATCAATGCATAGCCTCAAAGTCCCATCTTTATTTTTAACGGAAAGAACCGATGTTCCCCAAGGTGATATGCTTGGTACGACATATTCTTTATCTAACAGTTATTCCAGCTGAATTTTCAGCTCTGTTAATTCTGGTAAAATCATTCTATAAGGTGCCTTAGATGTCAGTGCAGATCTAGGTAGTAGATCAATAGAGAAATCTGTCTCTCTTTTTGGAGGAAATTCTAGTATTTCATCCACAAATACATCTCTAAACCCATGTATGACTACAAAGTATTCTAGACTGAGTTTATGTTCCCTTTCTAATAGATTAGTTACTTGAACAACATAAACTTGGAAACCCTTATTCATACATTTCTTAAACTGCATGGCTAATATTTGTCTAACTGAAACTTGTTTTCTGATCCCTTGTATTATCCTAACTGTGTTGTTTTCGTCTCTGTAAGTAAGTGACTTTTCGTAACAGTTCAAAATTACTTTATGTTTCTCTAACCAATCCATTCCAATGATTATATCGTAAGATCCCAAAGGTAAAATGTTCAGATTTAGATTTGCATTTTGACCATATAAGTTGAGTTCACATTTAGGAATGAGATATGTTACTTTTCTCTTAGTCTGCGTTACTAACTGTACTAACCAGGACTTATCATGCTTTACTTTCTTGAGTTTATTTAATTCAACTAAACCAGGAGTAACATAACTCAAACTAGCTCCTAGTTCAATTAATATAGAAATACGATTATCATGAATTTTACCTTCGACCTCCACGATAGTGGATTGATGATCATCCTGCCTATCATCTAGAGTTTCATTAATTCTGTGCATGCTCGTGCCCATATCTCCTACTATAGAAGCTTCTTGCAGGTTATGGACTGTATTTCTTGCTATGGAAATTAAGCGTGGACAATTTCTCCTCAAGTGAGGTTCTCCACACTCCCAACACTTTAATGGTTCTCTAGGGTTGTCCCCAACTTTCTTGACTCCCAGATTAACTGGTCTACCTCCTCCTTGAGCATTCTCGAGGTTGGAATGATAGTCTTTCTTGTGGAAACATTTTTCCATATTCTAGAAATGTGTTGGTTGGAAGTCTTTCTTCCGTTGATTCATTCTATCATGTTTCTTGTCCTTCCATGCATTGGGAATTTCAGACCTATGTTTGTACTAATCATAGCACATCCAGGCCTTTCTAAATACTTCACTTGAAGTCTTTGGATTGTCAAATTCAATTTCATCTTTGTATGACTATGGTAGAAAACTTAAGAATCGTTGTATCTTTACTTTGGCTTCCTTGATGTATGGTACAAATCTCAAAAGTTCTAGAAATTTATTTATTAGATCATCCATGGTCATTTGTCCAAGTCTTAGCTCGTATAATTCCTTAGTATTTCTTTCGTAATAGATTTATGATAAATATTGCTTCTTGAAATATTTCTTAAAATATTACCATTCCATCTGTTTCTCTTTCAATACCTTGGCCAATTTCAGGTCTTGCCACTAGAAACTTGCTTTTCCTTTTAGGTTATAAATGACCATTATGACTTCCATATTACTAGATTAATTGTAAATCTAGAAGTATTTATTTATATATAGTAGCCATGCTTCCACCCGTCCTTGATTCTCTGTCAAATTTGGATGGTTTTATTTTCTTGAATTCACCTTCCAAGTGATGTACTTGTTTTATTTTTCTTCCTATGGCTGTTTTGTTTCCTACCATGTGTGTGTCTTTGGAAGAACTATTCTCGTTTTCTGTTTCATGTCCAGAATTTTTAGAGGATATTTTGTTGACTTCTTCCTCCATGTCATTGTTGTTTGGGATATTTTTTTTTACTATGCTACATGACAACATTTCGTTTATTTCTTGTTGGTCTTCCTGTGCCTTTTTCATCTTTTCATTATCTGCTTTAAACACTTCTAATTCCACGATAAGGTTCTTCATTGTTTGGAGAACCTGGGTGGTTGAACTTCCTTTGTTTTTCTTCCAGGGTTCTTTAGGAAGTTCTTGATCGGGATTCTCTTCAAGTATGATCTCTTCTTCATTCTGTGCTTCCATTATCACAACAGACCAACAATTGTTTTTTTATTTGTAACAATAAACATATTTGTTATTTTTTCTTAACAGAAAAATAAAAAATTAAAATAATTTGAACTTGCCCTGAGGTCCAAGTATTGTAACCTTCATCTCTGATACCATATGTAATGTACCCTAAATTTCTCAAATTTTTTTTTTTTGTTAGGGGACATTAAAACTCTTTAACTCTTCAATATTTGATCAAAACACATTTTTATTTCCTTTATTGTAAGCATAGTAGATTTATCGTCACTATTGGATTTGGAATCTTATACTTATTTTTTAATTAGTACAATTGCAACCAGGGCTACCATAGCCCTTAGGATATCTACCATTTATGTGTTAAGTTATACTATACAAAAATTACAGTGCGTAATAACCTGAAGACTAAAGACTATCATATAATGTATCCATAACTATTAGCACTTATCCATGATGACATACATTCATATAGTTGGATAATGACATACATTCATATAGTTTACTCTGTAAACAATCATATGGATTCCATAGAGCTGACACTATCCATGTTAATAGGTATATATAAATAGTTTATCACATAAACTAGCCTATGGATACCATAACTTTAACTCTACCCATATCAACATACTTAGGCATATATTGTTTACCATATTATCTATTTCATGGATACTATATACAACACTATCCATAACATAAATATATCATTTAATATATGACACTAAACCTATCCATAATATTGCATAACGTTTAGTATACATGATACTACCGCGACATAAGATTTTAGCCTAACAACATAGTTATCATTTAACACACAGATTGCTACAGGATTAGCATAACACTAGCAACATTCCCCAACAATACCTATCGTTAATCGTAAGGCATAACGTATTGGGAACCATAATGAGGTATGCCTTTATCTTAGAGTAGAAAACATATACCATTACATGCGTAAAGTTTGTAACCCTAACAGACTGGAAATATGAATCAACAATAAATTGGTTTGAATTTGTTTAATGGAGGATGTCAATTCGGGTCCCGTAGGCATTTCACCCCTGGCTAATCCATTAATGGAGACCTGAACTGTAGCTCCCGGATTTGACACTTCAGCCACCGTGTCCACTGTAACATCACCATCTCCATGGTTTCACATGGAAGTGGTATTGGCGTGTACTTATACCGTTACTCCTGTAACAAGGCCCCGAGGTAACAACCGTCCATTGTTTTCCCTTTTCTCTTGTAATGATTTGTCTCCGTGCTGAAATGCGAAAATTCCCTTTACTCTGTATGCCAACCTTGCCCCTACTCTGCATGTCCGATGACTTGGGATCTTGACTCCGGTAAAAAAAATAGGAGGAGGCAACACATATATGGTTCCTCTTATGTGCAAGGTAAGTAAGATAATATTGTTGCTTATGTTTTTTATGAAAGAATACTTTGTTGATGTAATGTAAGAGGGGTCTAATAGGCAGATTCCCTATCTCTCTCTGTTATTCGATGTTTAAGGTTCAAGTCTGGAGGCTATTTCCTTTTCCTCGGGTGTCTGTTATTCTTCTACCCATACTTGTTACGGCTCTTTTGTGGTCCGAAATGTTTTAAGGCTCGAACCCTAGCGTATTTCCTTTCCGAATTATCTATTGTCGAACTCATAGGGATTTTCATGGTTACCATTTATGCATATATACATATTCCATAACCCTTCGTGGAAAATACCTCCATTTATATTTTAGGTAGAATAAAACCTCTGTGGGAGTTTTTGTGGGTTTTGTCCTATGTGAAATTATAAATCATATTGTAAATTCTTCCATGGGAGTTCATAACTAAGCTCTGTGTAAACCATGTTAACACTCGGTGGGGATTGTAATTTACGCTATGTGTGTATAGTAGAGTCATTTACCCCTATGGGGATCCATAATTACACTCTGTGTAGAATACCTCGACACTTTATAAATCATGCCTTATGCTCTGTATATAAAAAACATTACTCACGCTCGATGGGGTCCAGGATTATGTTGTGTAACATATATTAACACCCGATAGAGTGTAGTTCATGTTCTGTGTATGAAAAATCATTACTTACCCACTACGAGGATTCATGACCTCCTTCTGTGTAGAATATATATCATCCTTCTGTAAATTGTAATTCATTCTCTATGTATGCAAAGTTGTTATTTACCCTCTGTGGGGGTTCGTGATTACACTGTGTAATTTATATATTAACATTATGTAAATCATAATTGATTCTCTGTGCATGCAAATGTGTTACTTACCCTCTGTGGGGGATTCGTAATTGTGCCCTATGTAATTATAGATAACATTATTAATCCTTTGTAGAAATTGTATATTTACGCTCTATGTAATTATACTACACTGTGTAAATCATAACTTATGATCAATGTATACAAAATCATTGTTTACCCTCTGTGGGGATCTGTAATTGTACTATGTGTGTTTATTTGAACTCTGTATAAATCATAACTTATGCTCTGTTTATACAAAGGAATTATTTACCCTATGTGGGGATTCATAATTGTGCTATGTGTATCTACTTTATTACTGTATAAATCATAACTTGTGCTCTGTGTATACAAAAAGCATTATTTACCCTCTGTGGGGATTCACAATTATGTTCTGTGTATTTACTTTATCATTGTATAAATCATAACTTATGCTATGTGTACACAAAATCAATAGTTACCCTATGTGGGGATTCGTAATTGTGCTCTGTGTATTTACTTTATCATTGTATGAATCATAACTTATGCTCTATATATTCAAAAGAATTATTCACAGTTACATTATATTAATGATATGACCCTGTTTTGTTTTGTGAGGGTACCCATTAGCTGATTTTGGGTCCACTCCTCCCCCTTTGGATCGTGGATAGACTATTGCACAAGCACAAGTGGTGATTTGATTTTCATTAATTACTATTTGATTTTGATGCAGCCGCACCCGCAGGTACGCCCACTCACAGGATCTTCTCTTCCCTTGGCCTGAAGAACTACAAAGTCCTTCTAATCCCCTTATCGGGAATTATCTACACCCACAGTACTCTCATGGTTGATCCCCCTTAATGATCGGGGAATCGGACTTCGCCAGTTCGCAAATCCTATGGTTGTGAACTTTACGTCCCACGATATCCCGAAACCCAATGTGGGTCAATGCTAACACCTTATACTCCTATCGGGACTTTCTCCATCGGGATTTCGGCCCATATGATGTTGAAATCAACTTACCTCGCTTGACCCCAAGTTCTGATATACTGACATTGTGCGCCACCTGTCCTCCTTGTCGGTGCTATGGCCCACGCTCCCTTTATGATCGGGAAATCACGTATCACGATATCGCGATCTCAGCTGCACTCGTTTCCGGAGCTCTCTAAGTCCCAAACCCCGATATAGGGTGACACTTGTCCTCCACTCAAATGATAGTGGTTATTTGGGCATCACGTTTCAGAGTTTCGCGACTTCTCCTGCAATGATTTTCATGTCACCGAAAATCCCGATATACTGATCCCCGATGCATGTGAGAACGGCCTCCTCCATGTCGCTATCCCCTCGTTGCTCAATCAGACATCGCGCGATTGCGATTCCTGATGCTGTGATTTCTTCACTTTCGAAATTCATGAAGTGTCGAACCCCTACTCCTCTCTAGATTTCTGACACGTGTCCTGCCGAGATCAACGGCTAGGATTTCTCTGGAATTTAAGGACTCACAAGGTCTCTAATTCTTAATCTTTGAAACCCCGATGACTCCAATATCCTGATGACTCCTCTGGGACTTCTCCGCTACTCGCTAGGGCTTAACCCCGTTGAAACTCTTACCAAATCTAACGGCTGGCGGGAAATCAACTACTGATCCAATGGCTCACAAACTTTCGAGCTTGAACTCTGGATGTGGCTGTAACCTCCTCGCTACTCTATCGAATATGACGGCTGGCGGTATTTTCACGAGTTCCCTCCACAAGATCTCGACTGTCGCTTCTCCCTCTTTGACGATTTCTTGGTGTGAGACCTCCTATGCGGTCCTTCAACAGATTTGAAGGCTTTACTCCTCCTGAGCTTTTTCCAGCTTCTCAGTCTCTTAGAAAAGTAGAACTCTTTTCTCACACTCCTTGTGGCAACTCTGCAAACACTTCAAGGGTTCAACCTCCCCTGACCCTACGCACACTTGCAGCAGTAGTCCTCCAAAGCTTCTACTTGGATTCACAACTGAGACTCTCCCTTGGCCTTCATAATCCTTGCATGACTCCAACAACCCAATGTCAATTCTGGGTGAACGAGAACAAGAATTAAACCACCTGAGCTTCCATCAATGCACTCCTTGCGGATGTTTTCGACTGCACTCCTTGTAGGAACCTTCGCTCAGATAGAGAAACAATTGAAACTCATTCCCTCTTTCCTTTAGACTTCAAATTTAACCATGAAATCATATACACATCATATCAAAGCAAATCCATAACAGGAAACAAACATTGATGAGCATATCAATATCAACACACAGAGAATCAAACACAAAACCATGAAATTGAACCAATCTTCTTCTATTAAGTCAATTGTCAGTACATGGGTGTTCTCTATACAGTTCTCTGCTTCTCTTCTCCCTGAATGCTCTATCTATTCCTGTTAATGTTACAATGATACAATGAGGGTGTCTATATCCGTTCTCCCTCCTTCTTCCTACAACAATCTAATCTATGAATTAAAATCCTATCTACCTGCATTAACTATATTAAATGTCGATTATCTACTAAAGGACAAGAGCTATCCGCTCAAGGTCCATTTACAACATACAAGTGCGCCAAATCTTAATGGTTCATTTAAGATTTGTGCAACAATCTCAAAGTGTTTTTAAAATGTGTGTTGGCTTGTCCAGTTGTCTTCCGCTTTCGCGCTGGTTCGCTTGATATGTTGGCGATGCTCCTGCATCATACTCCCTCGCTTGAAAAATTTCATGGGCTCCTATCCATGAGGTCCTGCACGGTTTGTCCATGCTTCTGTATCTTTGCTTCATTCTCCCAGCTGGCATCTTCCACTGGATGGCCTTTCCATTTGGCTAGATACTCATAGTATTATTTCCTTCTGGTCTTCTTACTCACTCTCTTGTCCAGTATGCATTCCATCTGTGGTTTCTCTGCAACTGGCATTTGTTTCACCCACTGGATCACTAGCTGCTCGGTTCCAGTCTCTGCTTCTTCAGCTCTATATGGTTATAAATCTACGATGTTAAATATCAGAGATATCCCGATCCCTTCGGGTAACTCGATCTCATAATCATTTTCTCCGAATTTTCTCATGACCTTACATGGCCCGATTTTCTTCATTTTCAACTTATTATATGTTCCCCTAGGGAACCTTTCCTTCCTCAAGTGTGCCAGAACCAGATCACCAACTTCAAATTGAAGTTGTCTCTTCTTCTGATCAGCTCTGCGCTTATATTCATGACTTGACTTTAGTAGTCGCTCCTTCATCTGGCTATGAAGTTCCTTCATCGCTTCTGCGAACTATTTGGCACTTGCGCTCCTAGTAGCAGTCTATTCCAAATCCTTTAATTTAGAAACTCCTCTTGGCTGCATCCCATAGAAAACCTGAAATGAACTTTTTCCTGTGCTCCTGTTCACTGAGTCATTATACGTGAATTCTTCCTGTGGAAATATGTTATCCCAGTTTCTATGGTGCCCTGTCACCAAGCTTGGCAGTAAGTCTCCCAGACTCCTATTGACCACTTATGTTTGTCCATCTGTCTGAGGATGATAAGCAGAACTAAACATCAAGTTAGTCCCCAGCTTCTTCCACAAAGTCCTCCAAAAATGTCCCATGAATTTGGTATCTATGTTCGAAACTATACTTTTTGGCAACCCATGAAGTCGAATGACCTCCTTGAAAAACAGATTTGCGATATGAGTCGCATCGCTGGTTTTCTGGCATGGGATAAAATGTGCCATCTTGGAAAAACTATCCATTACCGCAAAGATCGAATCAAATCCTCTTTGCATCCTTGGAAACCCCAATATGAAATCCATGCTAATCGCATCCCATGGCCTCTCCGATATGCGCAATGGCTGATAAAAACCTACATTCTGCTTCCTCCCTTTCAAAAGTTGGCAAATCCTGCACCTGTCCACAAACCTCCTGAACTCTAACTGCATCCTTGGCCAAAAGTATGATTCGCTCATCTTTGCAAATGTCTTGTCATGATCGAAATGTCCGGCCAATCCTCCGTTGTGTTTCTCATTCAACAAATTCTCCCTCATGGAGAAATTTGGAATACATAATTGGTTGCCTTTGAAAAACAATCCTTCTTGGATCACATACTCTATCCACTGGCTTCTATCCCTGAGAACTGGATTCTTAGCTGCCTCATACGCTTCCTTAAAGTCTGGATCATGTCTGTACATGTCCCTGAGATCATCAAAACCCAATGTTTTGACTCGAAACTCCTACATCAGCAAACATTTCCTGCTCAAAGCATCAAAAACTTTGTTAGCAGTGCCTGAGATATGCTTAATTACAAATGTGAAATTCTGCATATACTCAACCCATTTTACATGTCTCTGATTCAACTTCTCCTATTGGTTCACAAACTGTAATGCATGGTTATCACTATATAAAATAAATTCCTTTGGAATCAAATAGTGCCTCCATTTTTTCAATGCCTGTATGATAGCATAAAACTCCTTATCATATGTGGAGTACTTCAATTTTGCCTCATTCAACTTCTTGTTGAAATATGCAATCGGTTTGTCCTCCTGAATCAAGACCGCTCCTATGGAAAACCTGCTTGCATCACATTTCACTTGAAACGTCTTCTGGAAATCCAGCAACACCAGAACCAGTTGTTCCATGATCTTCCACTTCAACAGATTGAAGCTCTTCTCAGCCTTTGCTGTCGAGTGAAAAGAATTATGCCATTTCTTCACTGTGTCCATCATTGCTGCACTAATTCCAATGAAATTTCTGATGAACTTCCTGTAGAAACTAGCCAGTCCGTGAAAACTTCTCACCTCGAAGATATTCCTTGGTGATGGCCAATTCTTGGTCACTTCTACCTTATCCGGATCCATCCTTAATTCATTCGCAGATATAACAAAACCCAGAGAAATGAGCTCTGTCTTCATAAACGAAGATTTCTTCATGTTAATCAACAGCTTATCCTGCTGTAGCTTCTTCATCACAATGGCCAAATGCTTCAGATGTTCAGTCTTCGTCTTACTGAAAATTAGTATATCATCCAGATATACGATGACAAATTTTCCAATGAAATCCTTCAGGACCTCATTCATTAACCTCATAAAGGTACTCGACGCATTTGTTAAGCCAAACGACATAACAAGCCATTCATAGAAACCTTCCTTTGTCTTGAATGTTATTATCCATTCATCGCCCTCTCTCATGCAAATCTGGTGATATCCACTTTTCAAATCAACTTTTGAAAAAAAAATTGCTCCACTCAGGCAATCCATTAAATCATCCATCCTCGGCAATGGAAACCTATACCTGATGGTTATCTTGTTGATGGCCCGTGAGTCGGTACACATTCTCCAACCTCCATCTTTCTTTGGACTGAGTACCATTGGAATGGCACATGGGCTCAAACTTTCCCTGACCAATCCTTTGTCTAGCAGTTCCTGGACCTGCTTCTTGACCTCTTCATTTTCTTGCGGGGTCAACTTGTACGTAGATTTATTCAGAAAACTAGCTCCTGTTATAAGGTCTATAGGGTGACTCACACTCCTCATCGGTGGCAATGAATGAGGTAATTCGTCCACCACGATGTCAGCGAAATCTTCCAGTAGTTCTTGAATCTCTTCTGGTAGATCATCCACTCTTGTGCTAGTCAGAACAATCCTCAGTTTTCTAACCACAAATAATTGTGGATCTTCTTTCTTCTTCACCTCTGTAAGAAGTTCCTTCCCACTCATGAGAAGTACAATGTTTCTTACTTTCGGCTTCGCCTCCTTATCCTTTATTGGAAGCAACATGTGTGTCCTCCCATTCTTCTCCAGGTTGTATGTGTTCATTCGCCCATCATGAATCACATTTATGCCATATTTCCATGGTCTACCCAGCAATAAATGACACACATCCATAGGAATGACATCACAGAGTACTTTATCATTATACCCTCCTATTTTGAATTCAACTAAACACTGTTTAGTGACACTCACCTGATGTCCTTTATGTAGCCATGAAACCTTGTATGGACTCAGGTGATTAGTCATCTCCAGCTCTAGCTTCTCTACCATCTCTGTAGAAACGAGATTATCTGTGCTACCACTATCCACGATAACCTTGCATACCCTATCCTTGGTCTTGCAAACTGTCCTAAAAAGTCTGGTCCTTTGGACTGAACTTTCCACCTCCTTCTCAGGTGTCAAAAGGAATTTTCGCATCATGAGCGATCTTCCTCCTTCAGCGTCCTCGGTTTCAACATCTCGCCTCTGTGCCTCGATGATGTGAGCTTCTCCAATGTACTTCTTTTTCTCTGGACACTCATAAGACTTGTGCCCATTTTTTCCACATGTGAAGCAAGTGATTACTCCACCTCTTCCCCTTCCTCTACCTCTAGTATGAGGAAACATATTGTTATTGGCATACCCTCCTTTCTGCTCAATATGTTGTTCTCTTTGCTCAGCAGGTTGCCCTGACTGTGAACTTCCACCTCTTTCAATTTTACCCTGAGGTTTATTCCAGTCGTATTTGGGCTTCTGGTTTCTTTCCTGGGCAACTGCCTTGCCTCTTGGTTGACTCCTCCCTCGACCTCTCTGACTCTACTTACGACTCAGCTTCTCCTTAGCTTTCAGAGCCATTTAATAAACATATTCCACCATTCAGATGGTTAGCATGCTTATTTCATCCTGAATGTCATATATCAGACCATTCAGATATCTAGAAACCTTCTCATCATCACTCTCTCGATGACCTACCCTGATGTTCAGTCGATAGAATTCTTTAGTATACTCTTTAACTGTCATCAATTTCTGTCTTAGGTTCTGCATCCTCCTGAACAAAGAAATTTGATAGTCTTTTGGGATGAACTTTGCCTTCATCTTTGCAATCATTTGATCCCAGCTCTTGATCTTATTCTTGCCTTTGCAACATCTGTCATCTTGCAACTCGTCCCACCATAATGTTGCATGTCCTTTCAGGCGTGTGACGACATGCCTGAATTTCTTATCCTCTTTGACATTTTCATAATCGAAGTATGTATCAAAAGCTCTAATCCAATCTAGAAGCTCTTCGGCATCCAGATTCCCCTCGTAAACTGGAATGCCCATCTTTTCCTTCGCACCCATCCTTGAAATAGCTTTGATTAGACGTTCATTCGCTTCATCCTTGGCTGCATCTTCTTCTTCTCATTCATCTTCAACTTCACTGTCGGAATTGCTAAGATCCCCTGCACTGGCGGTGTGTCTTTGCGCTGTCTCCATGTCTTCAAGTCTTGCTTGGAGATCACACATTTGTATTTCTATGGCTAGATCTGCCATCTCCCTACCTCTCTGTCTCTGCATTTCCCTATCCTCTTGATCGGGTGTCTGCGCGTCCCTTCTCCTAGGCAGCATGGTGAATTCTCTTCTCTGCTACAGAAAAAAAAGAGTCTTTCTAGGCTCTGATACCAAACTTGACGCAGCCACACCCGCAGGTACACCCGTTCACAGGATATTCTCTTCCCTTGTCCCGAAGAACTACAGAGTCCTTCTAATCCCCTTATCGAGCATTATCTACACCCACAGTACTCTCGTGGTTGATCCCCCTTAATGATCGGGGAATCGGACATCACTGGTTCACGAATCCTGTGGTTGCACACTTTACGTCCCACGATATCCTGAAACCTGATGTGGGTCAATGCTAACACCTTCTACTCCTATAGGGACTTTCTCCATCGGGATTTCGGCCCCTATGATGTTGAAATCAACTTTCCTCGCTTGACCCCAACTTCTGATATACTGACACCGTGCGCCACATGTCCTCCTTGTCGGTGCTATGGCCCACGCTCCTTTTATGATTGGGAAATCATGTATCGCGATATCGCGATCTCAGCTGCACTCGTTTCCGGAGCTCTCTAAGTCTCGAACCCCGATATAGGGTGACACCTGTCCTCCACTCAAATGCTAGTGGTTATTTGTGCGTCGTGTTTCAGAGTTTCATGACTTCTCCTGCAATGATTTTTACGTCACCGAAAATCCCAATATACCGATCCCCGATGCACGTGAGAATAGACTCCTCCATGTCACTATCCCCTCGTTGCTCTATCGGACATCACACAATCGCGATTCCTGATGTTTTGATTTCTTCACTTCCGGATTTCGTGAAGTGTCGAACCCCGACTCCTCTCCAGATTTTTGACATGTGTCCTGCCGAGATCAACGGATAGGATTTCTCCAGAATTTCGGGACTCATAAGGTCTCTAATTCTTAATTTTTGAAACCCCAATGACTCCTCCGGGACTTCTCCTCTACTCGCTAGGGCTTAACCCCGTTGCAACTCCTGCCAAATCTGATGGCTGGAGGGAAATCAACTACTAATCCAATGGCTCACAAACTTTCGATCTCGAACTCTGGATGTGGCTGTAACCTCCTCGCTACTTTGTCAGATCTGACGACTGGCGGGATTTTCACGAGTTCCCTCCACAAGATCTCGACCGTCACTTCTCCCTCTTTGACGATTTCTTGGTGTGAGACCTCCTATACGGTCCTTCAACAGATTTGAAGGCTTTACTCCTCCTGACCTTTTTCCAAGTTCTCACTCTCTTAGAAAAGAAGAACTCTTTGCTTGCACTCCTTGGGGCAACTCTGCAAGCACATCAAGGGTTCAACCTCCCCTGACCCTGTGCACACCTGCAGCAACTGTCCTCCAAAGCTTCTGCTCAGATTCACAACTGAGACTCTCCCTTGGCCCGCGCAATCCTTGCATGGCTCCAACAACCCAATTTCAATTCTGGGTGAATGAAAACAAGATTTAAACCACCTGAGCTTCCATCAATGCACTCCTTGCGGATGTTTTCGACTGCACTCCTTGCAGGAACCTTCGCTCAGATAGAGAAACAATTGAAACTCATTCGTTCTTTCCTTTAGACTTCAAATTCAACCATGAAATCATATACACAACATATCAAAACAAATGCATAATAGGAAACAAACATTCATGAGCATATCAACATCAACACAAAGAGAATCAAACACAAAACCATGAAATTGAACCAATCTTCTTCTATTAATTCAATTATCAGTACATGGGTGTTCTCTATACAGTTCTCTACTTCTCTTCTCCATGAATGTTCTATCTATTCCTGTTAATGTTACAATGATACAATGAGGGTGTCTATATCCGTTCTCCCTCCTTCTTCCTACAACAGTCTAATCTATGAATTAAAATCCTATCTACCTGCATTAACTATATTAAATGTCGGTTATCTACTAAAGGACGAGAGCTATCCACTCAAGGTCCATTTACAATATACAAGTGCGCCAAATCTCAATGGTTCATTTAAGATTTGTGCAACAATCTCAAAGTGTTTTCAAAATGTGTGCTGGCTTGTCCAACTGTCTTTCGCTTCCGTGCTGGCTCGCTTGATATGTTGGCGATACTCCTGCATCAGATTTCCATTAATTACTTAGCATAGTTTACTAAACCTATCGTTTGTTTTCTTTATGTAGGTTAAAACAAATGAGGGAAGCGAATCAAGGAAAATCTCTTTCTCGAAAGGTATTCGAGTTTTGATCTAGGCATAGATACTTATGCAATCTTCTAAGATTCTATCTACAAGTGGTAATGGAGTCTTTGACCTATGGTCATTGTAATATTTGAACCAAGATCATTTGAATACACATGTTGTTTTGTAACTATTTTTGAATGACGTTCATTGAATGTAACAACTACTTTTCCATACATTTGTAGACTATTGAATCACTATTTCTGTGGTTATTGATAATATAAAGAATATGTAATTATATATGTGGACTGTTATTTGTTCTATCTATTCTTTGTAGAACTTGTACATATTTGAAATAATAATTCAATATACATCTAATTTAATGGTCAATAGGAAGATAATCATTCCTTTATGCATGAACACATATATGTATATACATCCACTTACATATATATATAACCAATAGAAACATACAATCATTTCTATCATTTTCTTTTGCATGAATATATATATATATATATATATATATATATATATATA
>JZKD02S1685957.1:675485-713236 GCA_000966675.3 Picea glauca
TTCAAAAGTGTATAACCATATTTAATGATTAACATGAACATACAACAATTTTATCATTTCTTTATGTATGAATACCTATATGTGTCAATACAATCATTTATATATATGTATAAACCTACTTCATGATTAAAAGAACATACATTAGTTATGATATTTCTTCCAAGTGATTACATACATATGTATATAACATCATCACATAAACCATCACATTCTTAACAATTAATAATCAAGTAGAATGTTGACAAGGAATGCACGTAAAGGTACATATCTAAAAATCTGATGTTGGGACACAAATGGAACAACCATGTTCCACCAACCTTAGAACAAAACAACCAATTTTATTTGTCCTATTCACCCCCTATCCTAACCATGAGTACATAAAGGCAAACTGAAATGATCCTCCTTCGCTATAGTCACCTTCCACAGATTAGAAATTCCTTTGCCTCACACTAGCAGTGTTCATAACAGCAAGTAGTTTCCTTTCTCCCACATACTAAGCAGTGTCCTGCCTCCTCCATATGTTGTTTTTATATGCATCTTGTGCCTAGGTCTTTCCTTCCCTCCTTGGGAAATTCATAGTTTACAAATCCCTGATTTTTAGGCGTTGCTAGTGATCAAATCTCACATTTTCCACTTGTAAAAATCATCCTTGAGGTAACTCAAATCTGTTCCCCACTCATGAAGTCATGGTCAACTATTTTTAACCTTGTTGTTCCATTTGTCTTCGAGCATTTAATTTATAAAAAAATATTTGTCTTTCACATGTATCAAAATAAAAGGAGTTAGTTGGGTAAGTCAAATCTTTTCCCAATAATCATAAATAATTAATTACAATAATACAATTCCAAATTCAGATTTGTTGTAAATAGAAAATAATTTCCAAATCCGAATTTTCCCAAAATGAAAATTTATTCCCAAGTACACTTAGACTTTAATATTTTCATATTTGGAGGGATATTACACATAGGGGTCTAAACATTAAACTTGAAATATGACAATTGTCAGGAGCCTTATTTTGTTTCAATCATACTGGTGAAATATATTCCAATTTCCCACTAAAAAATTTAATTTGTTTTTTTTTTCCCAAGATCGACTCAAGGGGTGGAACCAATTTTCCACAAAATGCAAATATGTTTGTTTCACCTTTTACAAGTTTACAACAAAGATTTTACTTGCCTATCTGTTACAGTATATTTTGGGGACTAGGCGTAATGTTGCATACCTATTATTATCTCATGCCATACACTGAATTTTGCAGTTGCAACTAAGGTCCAGTCTTTTGCATTTGTACAACCAACCAACTACGAATGTTTAAATTCGACTTCCAAATCTGTCGAAGAAAATTGTGTGACGTAACGTGATTATGATATTACACTACAAAAAACACTAAGATAACTTCAATCCAACAAACTCCCAAGAGATAATTATTTCAATAATAGACCCCTTTTCACAGAAAATATGAAACTGTGGATTCTTTTTCATCTTATAACTTCGAAGTTCAAATTTTACGATTGGTCCATAATTCATTTCCATAAGCATAATATCATGAATGATCATCATTTTATTAAGCAGCAAACGAAAGACGAACCTAACCTTAACAAGGACTAATCTTTCATGCAACACTTGTTAAAAATTTGTGACTTAGCCGAGACATTATGATAATCCCCATTTTCTTTTATTAAACTTGTGTGGCTCGAAATGTTTCCATTTTAAGAAATGTTTATAAAGGCTTATGCACCGGTTTATTTAGGTTTAAAACATCTATGACGTTATGTACTAGTTTAAAGGTTTGCATTCTTGGATTTGACTTTTATTATTTTTAAAATGAGATTCTGGTGGAAATAATGGTAGCGAGCCTTTTCTATTAATGTTTAATTTTCCCATTAATGTTTAATTTTCCCAAAAACATTTACCTATAGTGCAAAGGAACATAATTAAAATATTTAGTATGACACAAGTTATAGATTTCATGGATTTAAATTATAAAATATAATTTTAGCTTAAAAAAATACATCAATTTCCATCAAATGATTAATAAGATATAATTTATTATTATTTTAATATGTCAGTATTTTACTTTTTATATTTATTAAAATAAAATTTATTATTATTTTAACTTTTTTATTTTTATTTTCCATATTCATTAATGATTTTACATGTCTAAAAAATTTATTTATTTTTTATAAGAAACACACTTTTAAATGTATATTTTAGTTTAGCACTATGAGTTTTTTAAAAATATGTAGACTCGATATTTGTTAGATGTGTAATTTAATTCTAATGGGTGCTTACATTTAAAGTTTCATTAATAAATCGAAATTATTACTAAGAAAAACAATTTTCTTTTTCTTTCCCTTTAAAAATATATTTCTTATTTTATTATTTTAACTATTATTTAATTGTTTTCTTTAGGATGTTTATTTTAGACCTCAAAATACATAAAGCAAATCGATTACTTCAATGCTGAATTAGTTGATAAGTTATGCAACATGTTGATGAAAACAGTAGAGGCAACAAGAGGATTGCTTGAAAAATCCATAACCTTAATAAATTGTACAAATCAGACATTTAAAGGAAATATTTAAAAAAAGGAATTAAAATGGATAGCGCAGTACATGAAGAAATATTTGAGAACCACAATACAATGTATATTAACAAATGACAACTAAGCATAAAAAATACGTTTTTTTTATTTTATTCATATAAACATAATTTATAAAATCAAATAAGAATATCAAATTGGCTTGTACCAAAAAAGGAGGAACATATTTACCAAAGAAAACATGAGAACAAGTGTTTTGATCAACTGCATGGTCCTAGAATTCCAACAACAAAACAATTGTAAACAATTTCAAGAGCAAAAATATATTTGCAAATCTATACTGTGGAAAATCCAGAATACCTGCTCAAAAAAATTACAATGAACCTTTGACGATATTTCGTAAAGATTCATAATAGAATGTATTCACCATATCAAATTGTTAAACACCTATATATACTACATAATGATTCCTTGTATTCCTTATTACAATGTAACGACAAAACTGCCATGCACTAAAGCCTAAAAGTTAGAATCAACCAATCTAGTGTTACAATTTTCCATTTAACATATTGGAAGTTGCATTCTTTTAGTCTGGATGTTAGAGTTTCCAGATTTGAACATAAAATAATCCATTCAATTGCAACCTTGTGGAAATTATTCGATAAATTTCATTTTCACATGCATCCCTCTCATCATGTGATTTATACTCAAGAGAAACGTTTTGAAGTTAGTATAAGTCAAGTAGAGTGTTTCTCTTCTTTTGCATTCCATTTTATAATCTATGTTTTATCACTTCAAACAGTTTATATATTCCTGTGAATATGAAAGTCCATAACTTCGATACTTTATTTCACTGTAATTAATTAGGGAGTCTATGTAATAGGCCCATGAAAAAACTCCATGATTCGATATATTATTCATCAACACAATGATAATACATATGCAGAAATATATATATATAGATAGATATGGGAATACAAATTAGTTATGAAATTCTTAGGTGTTTTAAACTATCAAAACTATCCTCTAGTTACCTTCTAGTTAACTAAAGTTACAAAGATCCTGAAGGATTAGTCAACATTACCCCCTTAATCCAAAGAGACATCTTTGATTCCATTCAACATTCAAAATCGTTCAACTTTTTCACGTCCCAAGGATTTGGTAAAGATATCTGTGATTTTCTATGAAGTGGAACAATGTCTCACATGAATGGTTTTAACTTAAATATGATGTTAAATCAAGTGATATATGTTGTTGATATGCTTGGTTCGATCATGAAATTTGGGATTCTTGTCCAATTGAATTGTAGATGTGTTTTCAACAAGTAGAGGTCTTGAAGTCAATTGTTTCTCCTGCAAGTTTTCAAGGATTTTCGTGAGCCATGCAATTTGTTTTGTAGCTTGAGATGCTGCTACATATTCTTCTTCAGTTGTAGAATAAACATGAACTGATTGTTTTTTTGAGCTCCAAGTGACAATTGTTGATCCAAGACACATCAAATAACCTAAAGTAGACACCCCAAGTTCTTTGTCTCCATCAAAGTCAGAACCATAATATCCAATAAGATGAAAGTTTGGTATCTTTGATTATCTCAAACCAAAATTTTGAGTTCCTTTTAAATATCTGAGCACTCGTTTTGTTGCTTCCCAGTGTCCTTCACAGGATTGATGCATAAATATGGAAATAATTCCTACTGCAAAGGTAATATCAGGACAAGTAGTAGTGAGATAAATCAAACTTCCAACAAGCTATATGTACTTGGTTTCATCTTCAAAAGTGTTTCCTTCACTCAAAGAAAAATTATTCAGATTTTTCTCCATTGGAGTAGAAACAAAATTACAGTCTTGCATTCCAAATCTACACAATCACTCTCCAATGTATTTTTTCTGAGAAATAAAAATGAAATTAGGATTTTGAGTGAATTCAATTCCTAAGTAATAATGAAGCAAGCCCAAATCAGTCATATGAAAAACCTTCCTTATCTCTTTCTTAATGGATGCTATATAATCATAATTATTTCCCATGATTAGCAAATTATCAACATATACAACTAGATATACAATTGATATACCATCTTTCTTGACAAATAGAGTTGCATCATCTAGATTGAAATGTTGGTAGTTTAATATGAGAAGGTGCTTAGTTAATTTTTCATACCATGCTCGTGGTGCTTACTTCAAGCCATACAAATATTTTACCATTTTACATACCTTATGCTATTGACCTTTGATAGTAAAATCTTCAAGATGAGTCATATAGACATATTCTTTCAAGTCTCCATTCAAGAAGGAGGTCTTAGCATCCATATGATGTATTTTCCATCGTTTTTGTGCTACTAAAGAAAACAAAGTTCGAATAGTGCCCTATTTTTTTGTACAAGGAAAAAGTTGTTGTGTAGTCAACCCCTTCTTTTTGAGCATATCCTTTTGCTACAAGTATTGATTTTTGTTTTTCATGTGAGCCATCAGATTTATACTTGTTCTTATATACCCACCTGTATCCATTAGGTTTGTCTCCGAATGGAGGGTCCACGAGCCTCCAAGTTCCATTTTTTATGAGAGCATCATGCTCTCTCTGCATTTCACTTCTCCATGCATCACTAGTTGTTTCTTCTTCAAAGAAACCAAGTTCATCAACAAAATATAAGTTTAATTCACAATCATATGAACTATGGGAATTTTTATCTGAGCTTGAAGTAACAACTTGATCCTGGATCTTTTCATCGTCACTTATAAAGAATTGCATTAAATGCGCAAAAACTAAAGTGAACCATTAAAGAAGGAAAAAAATCAAGAATGAAGAGACATAAGCATCATATCTGCACACAAAAACTTGGTAATAGAGTTTGTCCCTAGTGGACTACCTCTTCAGGTCCTGCTCTCAAATGGGTAGGCTATTTCATTATCTCAGCAAAAGAATTTGGAAAAATGCATAAGTATACCTCATTTTGAAATCAAGTTGTAGAAATAATGCACAGATCAAAAAATATACAGCACCACTGAATTTGTGGCGTCAAATTACCCAAAAATGATTGTCTCCATGCCTCAATCTGACTCTGGCACTCTCAAGCCCAAGAACAATTATGTGTTAGTTTTCATGCCCTCTGCAACCTGAAACAATGACCGTACCACCTCGAAATTTGTGCCCATAGGTCGTACGATCAACGCCTCTCTTATGTATATGGGAGAAATGCACCTTTTAATAATAAATTTGGGCATATTGTACCAAGTGTTACCCGCGACATAGTGGTTATGGGGCAGAGGTTCCGGGGTCGAATCCCACATACTTTGTTTTTGGTGTGTTTGTTATATATATTTGCAATACATATTTATTAGCCTGCTAACTTTAGCGGTGTCTCTAGAAGCTCTTTGAACATCTTTGCCAAAGTTGGCGCGGTATGCTAGATTTGGCGGACCCACCAATTTTTTCTTTCAAAATTCATTCACGGGTTGTCCTTGGGCATTTCCTGCCTATCACATCGTAGTCCCTGATTGGGACGTGTGGTGAACTCTCATTAGGCCACACTTCCCCCTACCAAGTCAACACACCACATCAGTGAGCCACATCAACATGCCACATCAGTCGTATGGACTGCCATGTGGCACAATTTGATTGGTCCACATATCGATTTGAAAAGCCAATAACAAGGTGACATGTGGCATCCTATGGTACTGGCACATGATCATGCTGATGTTAGCATACCATGTGTCACTTCCCTTCTCCTTCCAAGTGTGTTGTACAGATGTTGACGTCATTCATACGTATGTTGATGTCATCAATACAGATGTTGACTCATCCCCTGTCATTCGTAACTCTGTTTGATGAGATTTTTGCGTCGTTAGAAATCTTACGACGTGCTCTTCGTGATAATGACATTTTCACTGAGTTTTGGGAACTTTGAATTTTTCCCCTTTCTCTGTCTGCTGGAGCCATTCTGAGCTACCTCTGTGAGTTCTAAGTTGTTCTTAGCCTTCTCTGGATCCCTTTTGGATCACATCTTCCCACTGAGATATTTTTGGACCATAAAAATCTTTCATCAATCAACAGGTAAGTGAGGGAAGAATCCCCTTACTTTGTCCTTCTTGATCCACTTTGCCTTGCTTGGATGTGTGCCTTTTAAGCCTACTCAAAGATAATCAACATCGCCCTCCGTGAAGTCCTCATCCTCCTTTCCAAGATGATATCTTCCTGTAGCTCATCCAAGTAATCAGGTGAAAACTCATCAACTGAAGGTATTGAAACTTCCTCATCTTGATCCATGATCATGGGAGGCACAAAACATTTCAAGTTCTCAACATTCACAACTGAGTAAATCTGCATATAAGGTGGAATATCTAGACGAAAAGAATTGGTAGCACTTTTATCCAAGATAGTGAAGGGTCCATAATGAATGTGCTTGAGTTTCTTTCCTTCACTCTTCAATCTCTCCTTGTTGATGTATCCCTACATGGTCTCCAACTTGGAACCGATGATCAACCTTGTGCTTGTCATTTCAAGGTTTATATTGTGCTTGACATTTATCAAACTATTGCTTGACTGCTTGGTGTATCTACTAGATCCTCTGGATGAACTTGCAAGCTCTTTCCTTTGTTCATTCTTCATTCACATCGGAATCTCTCCCGTACATGAATTCCAAAGGAACCTTTGGTAGGTACCCAAAACATGTGTCAAAAGGTGAAATCTGAGTGGATGAATGTAAAGCTCGGTTGTGTACATGTTGTACATAGGGTATATGTTCATCCCATAACTTGGGATGCTTGTTGCAGTATCCTTGAAGAAAAAGTACAACTATTTGGTTTACCACCTATGTCTTTCCATCGGTCTGTGGATGGAAAGAAGTGCTCCTCTTCAATTTGGTCTCCATCATTCTCCATAAGCTAGTCCAAAAGTCCCCAAGGAGTTGAGTGTCTCAATCTTAGACGATGGATGTGGGTAATCCAAAGTGAACCCAAACATGTTGAAAGAATAGATTATCAGTCTACTCAGTTGATGTAGGAGCATCGCCACCAAAAAGAGAGCGTGAGACAAAATGCCAACGCATTTTGGCACATGATGAATTGTTTGAAATGTTTTAAAGTTTGATACGACAAAATTAAATGTAATAGTTAAGAAAGAGCGTACTTGTAGACTGTAATTAGACCTTGAGTATCCCGCTCTCGTCTGAAGGACTAAGAGGCATTTATGCTAGTAAATGTAAGTAGGTAGCTTTTAATTCTTAGATTAGACAGTTTTAGGAGCTAGATGGAAAATGGATATAGACACCCTCACTTGTATCATTGTAACATTAGCAGCATAATCAATTAAGAGAGCATAGAGAAGAAGAAACAGAGAGCTGTGTAGAGTAAAAACCCATGTACAAAAGTTCTGGATTAATACAAAGATCTTTAGTTCAGACTCATGGTGTCCAATTGCTTTCTGTGTTGTACATGTTGATTGATATATGCTTGTTTACTCTCTGTTATGAATTTTCTTTGATGTGTGAATGTATGATTTCATTTTGAATGTCTGAAATCTGAAGAGAGGGAGAGTAAGGAATGAGTTTCAATTGTTTCTCTGTTTGAGCAAGAGTTTTCCTGCAAGGAGTGCAGTGAAATTGTCCACAAGGTGTGCATTGACAGAAGTCAGAGTTCGTCTCTGCAAGCTCAACAGGGATAGCATTGTTCTCATTCTCGCAGAAGTGCAAGTTAAGCACAGGAGCCATGCAAGGGGTGCATTGGATGAGTAGATTCTCAGAGATTTTAACCCGAGGGGAGAATTGAAGGACTGTTGTTGCAAAAAGAGTGCATAGAGTCTAAGAATTTAAATACTTGGAGTGTATTTGAAGAAGTGTTGCAAGGAGTGTGCGCGGGAATTTTCCCCAAAGGACTTGAGGATTTTTCAATCAATCTCAGGAGTGATAGGATCTTTGAAGTTGTCGAAGAAAATCTTAGGAGGTTTAGTACCTTGAAGCGTTCAAAGGGGAGGCATTACAAAGTTACTTGCAAGAAGATAAGTTCCAGGGAAGGAATACCGAGTTCATTTCACAGGAATCATCAAGGAGGAATTGGACGGTCGAAATTCTCCGTGGAGAATTCGCGAAGTCCCAAAGAACTGTCGGATCATGAAAAGGAGTAGGGGAGTTACGGTTTAAAACATTTACATAAATATTCGTGAGGTTGCGAAGTGGTGAAGTCACGAGAGAATCGCAGCCATCCATCGGAGGAGGACATGTGGAAAAGATCAAGGGATCTTGCGAACTGTGAGGTTCACAAGGTGAGAGCCCAAAGATTGGGTGCTCCAAGTCGCGAGTGGCGAAGTCATGAGGAGCTAGGATAGTTGTAGGATCTGAGCTAACAGGGGTTGTTGGATCACACACGTAATCTCATTTTCGGGTTTCATGGGTTGACATATTAGCATCAAGATTCACGAAGTCTAAAACTCTTGAAAAGCGGGAGGTTTCGTTGTGGGACCCGCGTTGACGACATGTCATAATTTTGACATTTTGGCATATTGGTGGATAGGAAGTCGAGACTAGGAAGTTGCGAGATGCGATAAGGGGTAGCGAGGAGTTCGAGATCTTGGCACTTCGGGTGTCGGGATACAAAGGAGGTAGCACTTCGGGAAGTGAGGTCACGAAGTGCCGAAGTTGGGCATAAGAGACACGTGGCAGAACCACAAGGTGGGCTCGGGGAAATAGACAGGCAGACACACGTCACATATTAGAAGGAGTCAACATCCTGTTGACCTCTCACGTCTCGGGGATTCGTGAGCTAAGGGAACAAGAGTTCAACCCTTTGACTCGCGAAGTCGTGAGTAGCAAGAACGCGAGGAGAAAAGTCAAAATCGCTTCTCGAGGTTTCATGAAGGGAAGGTGCCAAGGTTGGACACTCGAACCCGTGAAGTGATGAATAGTGAAAGGTGCTAGCGCTTAGCCTATCTGGCGGTCGTGTGAGGAAGGCACTGATAGAGGAAGAGACATACCCGTATTGGCATTTCAGATATCATGGGATTGAGAAGGAAGAGTTGGGAGTCACAAATCACAAACACACAAATTGCGAGTTGCGACAAGCACCTTTGGAATTGGGCGTTGGTCATAGCGTTGTGGTTGCATGAAAGGGAAGAGCTCACGCCTAGTGTTTTTTGCATAGGAGAGCTTCCAAAAGGACATGTGGATCGATAATTGTAATTCTAGCAGAGAATCTAATGAGCCAATTCAGCTCGAGGGAGATAAAGAACGATCCTGTGAGCGGATCTCGGCTTGAGGGCCAATAGGTCTGCATCAAGTGGCATCAAAGCTTGACTCTGTTTGTATACTTCAGACAAGGAAAGAGAGAAAGAAATATCAGCCATGCCACCGAGAAGAAGAGACAAGAAAACACCCGATCCGCCAGAGGAAAGGGAAATTCCAAGAGAAAGGGGTAGGCAGGTGCCAAATCCAACCATGGAAAGAGAGATACGTGATATACGGGCCAGACTCAAGGACATGCTGACAACATAGAGGCACACAGCTGGTGTTGTATATGTCAGTGATTCTGAAAGTGAAAATGAAGATGGACATGAAAGAGAAGAAGTTATAGAAAATGAATGCCTGATTAGGGTTGTTGCAAGAAAGGGTGCTATCGAAAAAATGGATATTCTAGTATATGAAGGAAACCTGGATGCTGAAGAGCTTCTAGACTAGATTAGATCTCTGGACACATATTTTGACTATGAAGATGTCGAGGAAGAAAGAAAGGTCAAACATGTTGTCACAAGATTGAAAGGACATGCAGCATTGTGGTGGGATGAGCTACAAGCTGACAAACATTGGAAGGGCAAGCTGAAAATCAAGAGTTGGGATAGGATGATCACGAAGATGAAGGTGAAATTCATTCCCAGGGATTACCAATTTACTTTGTTTTGGAGAATGAAAAATTTGAGATAGAAACCAATGACAGTGAAGGAGTACATTGAAGAATTCTATAGGCTGGACATCAGGGTAGGTCATCGTGAAAGTGATGATGAAAAGGTTGCCAGATACATGAATGGTTTGAGATACAACATTCAGGATGAGATGAGCATGATAACCATCCAAACAGAAGAATATTCTTATCAGATGGCTCTAAAAGTTGAAGAGAAGCTGAGCTGAAAGTAAAGTCAAAGAGGCCAAGGCAGAAGTCAGCCCAGAGGAAAATCAGTTTCCCAAGATAGAAATCAGAAGAAACCTCAAACTCAAACTGAGAGAGGTGGAAGCTTGTAGAGAGGGTAGCATACCGAACAGAGAGGTCAGTATGCTGATGGAAACATTTTTCCTCGTACCAGAGGTAGAGGAAGAGGAAGAGGTGGAGTGGTGAAATGCTTCACATGTGGAAAGGTCGGACATAAATCTTATGAGTGTCCAAACAGAAAGAAAGAGGGCGGTGAGACTCACATTGCTGAAGCACAAGGAAGCAATGTTGAGGCAGAGGATGTTGAAGACGAAAAATCATTGATGATGTGAAAATTTCTCTTAACGCCAGAGAAGGAGGTGGAGAGTTCGGTCCAAAGGAATAGTCTTTTTCAGACTGCTTGCAGAACGAAGGACAGGGTATGCAAAGTCATTATGGATAGTGGTAGCACAGATAATCTCATTTCTATAGAGATGGTAGAAAAGCTGGAGCTAGAGACTATTGAACATCCGAGCCCATACAGAGTTTCGTGGCTACAAAAAGTACATCAGGTAAATGTCACTAAACAATGTTTAGTTGAATTTAAAATAGGAGGGTATAAAGATGAAATACTCTGTGATGTTATTCCCATGGATGTTTGTCATCTATTGCTGGGTAGACCGTGGAAATATGACAGAAATGTGATTCATGATGGGTGAAAGAACACATACACCCTATAGAAGAATGGGAGAACTCACATGTTGTTGTTGATTAAGGACAAGGAAGTAAAAATTGAAGTAAGAAACATTGTACTTCTCATGAGTGGGAAGGAACTTCTTACATAGGTTAAGAAGAAGGAGGAACCGCAATTCATTGTGGTCAGGAAGCCTAAAATTGTTTTAACCAGTACAAGGGTAGACGACTTATCAGAAGAGGTTCATAAACTGTTGGAAGAATTTGCTGACATAGTAGTGGACGAACTACCTCATTCGTTGCCACCGATCAGAAGTGTGAGTCATCATATTGATCTCATACCTGGAGCTAGTTTTCCAAATAAAGCAGCATATAGATTGATGCCGCGGGAGAATGAAGAAGTCAGAAGACAGGTCCAAGATTTAATGGACAAGGGGTTGGTTAGAGAAATCTTGAGTCTGTGTGTTGTTCTGACAGTTCTTAGTCCGAAGAAAGATGGAGGTTGGAGGATGTGTACAGACTCAAGGGCAATGAACAAGATAACCACCAGGTATAGATTTCCATTGCCAAGAATGGATGATTTGATGGATTACTTGAGTGGAGCGAATTTTTTTTCGAAGATTGATTTGAAAAGTGGATATCACCAGATTCGTATGAGAGAAGGTGATGAATGGAAGACAGCCTTAAAGACTAACGAAGGGTTTTATGAATGGCTTGTTATGCTGTTTGTCTTAACGAATGCGCCAAGTACTTTTATGAGGTTGATGAACGAAGTCTTGAAGGAGTTCATCGAAAAATGTGTCATAGTATACCTTGATGACATACTGATTTTAAGTAAAACAGAGGCAGAGCATCTAAAACATTTGGCTACAGTGATGTGGAGGCTACAGCAAGAGAAGCTGCTGATAAACATGAAGAAATCCTCATTCATGAAGACAGAGCTCATCTATTTGGGGTTTGTTATTTATGTAGACAAGTTGAGGGTGGATCCAGATAAGGTGGAGGTAATTAAGAATTGGCCATCACCAAAGAGTATATTTGAGGTGAGAAGTTTTCATGGACTGGCTAGTTTCTACTGGAATTTCATTAGGAATTTTAGTGGAATTAGTGCACCGATGATGGACATAGTGAAAAAAAGACATAAATATTTTCACTGGATAGAAGAGGCTGAGAAAAGTTTTAATTTGTTGAAAAGGAAAATCATGGAACAACCAATTTTGGTGTTGCCAAATTTCAAAAAGACATTTCAAGTAAAATGTGATGCAAGTGGATTTGCAATAGGGGAAGTCTTGAGCTAAGAAGACAGGCCGATAGAATACTTCAACGAGAAGCTAAATGAAGTGAAAATGAAGTACTCCACATATGATAAGGAGTTCTATGCTATTACTCAGGCATTGAAGAAATGGAGACACTACTTGATTCCTACGGAGTTTGTCTTATACAGTGACAATCATGCTTTGCAACTTGTGACTCAACAGGAGAAGTTGAATGAAAGACATGTTAAATGGGTTGAATACATGTAGAAATTTACTTTTGTAACTAAGCATACTTTTGGAACTGCTAGCAAAGTTGTTGATTCTTTGAGCAGGAAATGTTTGATGTTGCAGGAGTTTAGAGTCAAAACATTGGGTTTTGATGATCTCAGGCACATGTACAGAGATGATCCATATTTTAAGGAGGTGTATGAAGAAAATAAGAATTCAATTCTCAGGGACAGAAGTCAATGGACATAATACATGATCCAGGAAGGATTATTGTTTAATGGTAATCAACTTTGTATTCCAAAATGCTCCATGAGGGAGAATTTCTTGAAGGAGAAACATAGTGGAGGATTGGTTGGGCATTTCGGTCATGACAAGACATCCTCAAAGTTAAACGAGTCATATTTTTGGCTAGGAATGAGAGAATATTTCAAAAGGTTTGTGGACAGATGTAGAATTTGTCAGCATTCAAAAGGGAAGAGGCGGAATGCATGCTTATACCAACCGTTATGCATACCTGACAGATCGTGGGATGCAGTAAGAATGAACTTCATATTGGGGCTGCCAAGAACACAAAGAGGGTTTGACTCAATATTTGTAGTGGTAGATAGATTTTCTAAGATGGCACATTTTATACCGTGTCAGAAAACCAGCGATGCAACTCACATTGCGAATCTGTTTTTCAAAGAAGTTATTCGACTTCATGGCTTACCAAGGAGCATAGTTTCGAATTGAGACACCAAGTTCGTGGGAAACTTCTGGAGAACCTTATGGAAAAAGATAGGAACAAACTTGTCGTTAAATTCAATTTATCATCCTCAGACGGATGGACAGACAAAAGTTGTGAACAAAAGTTTGGGAGACTTGCTGAGGAGCTTGGTGACAGAACACTAGAGTCAGTGGGACAATATTCTGCTATAAGTGGAATTTGAATATAATGACTCACTAAACAGAAGCACAGGGCGGAGTCCATTCCATATTGTTTATAGGATGTAGCCAAGAGGAGTTTTGGAATTGAGAGATTCAAAACAGAATGCAACTAGGAGTGCTAGTGCAGAGGATTTTGCAGAAGCGATGAAGGAACTTCATAGCCAGGTGAAGGAGCGATTGCAGAACTCGAGCCAAGAGTATAAGCACAGAGTAGATCAACACAGGAGACAACTTCAATTTGAGGTTGGTGATTTGATTCTGGCATATATGAGAAAGGAAAGGTTCTTGAAGGGGACATATAACAAACTGAAGATGAAGAAGATCGTACCAAGTGTAGCACGTAAAGAGCCATTTCAGGCTAAAAATCAAGCGAGCGAGCAGTCTGATTTCAACGGCAAGGATCAACTGATGAAGTAGATAGACGGTCATCGGGTTTTTGGGGATTTCAAGTTGCCTGGAATTTAGCATGAAGGGTAGTGCCCATATACATTCATGAAGGATCTCGACCATCCATCCATCAATGAAACTTGAATGCATTGGACTTAAAGGGGGAATGGATTTGGGCAGTCAGGATTTGGGTGCCTAAATCAACAACTAAGGCTTCATTCTAGACCCCCCTTGCCTTTCTGTCTTTAATCAGTTGGGGGGTTCGGAATCAAACACACAACTCTTCAAAGGTCAGGATCGAAGCACCTATATCAACGATGCTCAGGCCTTTCCGGCCCCCATTTTCCATCTTGTCTTTAATGAAAGAGGGGGGGGGGGTCCGGAATGGTGTGTTATTATTGTGGGGTCCCTTTCCTGTCGTGTCACCTTTGGTATCATCCTCCCCATTGCCACCTATTCTCTACCCACCGCCTCAGCTCGTCGTCCTCTCGTCTCGTGCCATGTGTCCCTCTCACTCCCAGTCACCTCCTCTTGTAATCTCGCACTCCATGCTCCTTCCTCCTCTGTCCTATTCAAGCCACGTGGCATTCCTCAGCTGATGTCACAGCTCCCATTTATTCTCCATCACATCCACATTGTTCATGCCTTTAACCCCCGTCACACCCTCATCCACATCATCCATAGGGGTCCCTCGCAGTAGTCCAGCGAAGTAGCATCCAAAGAAAGATTGTTCGGCTGATCCACGTGGCACCATTAGGAGACCTCCACGCCCTAGAAGGCACAGTTGACCGAGGCTGTCCCCAATCCCAAAAAGTAGTTATTGCGGCAGTTTTTGGTGGTTGAATATCAAATCTGCCATAAAAGGAAGGTCTGACAAAAGACTAATTCGCATCGACTCACCTGCAAAAGGACAATCCAAAATCTGATGGCGTCTGTCATAGGCGCACGATCATCCTGAGTCTGCATGGGGAGGCTGTCAGAAGCCATGTAGATGCAATTCTTTAATGCAACGTCTTTTTTTTGTTGTTGTTGTGGTTTTTGAGTATATGTAGGCGTTTTCTCCATTTTTGAAAGCATCGATGGTTGAGCAAGGCTCTCGGTGGTAAAATTTAATGAAGCACTATTTTCCTGGTTATGTCTGGACTCTTGAGACTTCTTGTCTGATGAATGTCAATTTTTCTTCAGTGTGTTTGTATACACTGTATCAGAACGGTTCGGAATTGGAGAATCCGATCAAGTTGTAACTGTTATAGGATGATGTAGAGTTTGATCACTGTAATAGTTGCATTGTTTCTAATCAGTCCCTGTGATTTTCTTAGCACTGAATGACTTGGAATTGGAGAATCTAGTCAAGTCCCCCCTTTCAGTTTCTCAAAGCTCTGAACCAGAGGATCTCGCATTCAGAGTTTTTCTTCTACAAATTACTGAAAGGCCTGTTGCCTGAGGTAGTTTTTCCACTCCTCTCACCAAGTCTTCAACCTGCTCATTTTCAAATCAACCCATTGATTTAAGTTAGATCAAGACCTCCTTTCCTCCTCGCATGCCGGACCCAGTCCCTGAGTTTGAGTGATATCTTCCCGAGTCTCTACCCATTTGATCACCCATTAAAAACTACAGTGACATAAAATTGATGGGCGTCGGGCTCTGCTCTTGCTGCAATCCAAAAGTGACTTCCGTTGCCAACATAAGGTCTTGAAGAAATTTGGGGAAAATGCTTATGATATTGAATTACCCGATGGGATCAGAATTTCTTCGATATTCAATGTCTTAGATTTGTACCCATACAAAGCTGAGGAAGTACGAACAAGTGATGAAAAACCATAGGTTCAGTGGACTAAACAGATGCTAGTTGCAGGGAAACCACAGATGGAAAGCATACTAAACAAAAGAGTTAGTAAGAGGACCATAAGAAGGGAATATTTTGAATACTTGGTCAAATGGAAGGGACATCCAATTGAATATGCTAGTTGGGAGAATGAAGAAGAGATTCAAAAGCATGGATAGAATGTGCGAGAGCTCATGGACAAGATCCCATGAAAATTTTCAAGTGAGGGAGTATGATGCAGGAGCATCGCCAGCAACAAGCGAGCGTGAGACAAAATGCCAATGCATTTTGGCACATGATGAATTGTTTGAAATGTTTTGAAGTTTGATACGCCAAACTTAAATTTAATAGTTAAGAAATAGTGTACTTGTAGATTCTAATCAGACCTTGAGCATCCTAATCTCGTCTGAAGGACTAAGATGCATTTATGCTAGTAAATGTAAGTAGGTAGCTTTGAATTCTTAGATTAGACAGTTTTAGGTGCCGGAGGGAAAATGGATATAGACACCCTCACTTGTATCATTGTAACATTAGCAGCATAATCAATCAAGAGAGCATAGAGAAGAAGAAACAGAGAGCTGTGTAGAGTAAAAACCCATGTACAAAAGTTTTGGATTTATACAAAGATCTTTAGTTTAGACTCATGGTGTCCAATTGTTTTCTGTGTTGTACATGTTGATTGATATATGCTTGTTTACTCTCTGTTATGAATTTTGTTTGATGCATGAATGTATGATTTCATGTTGAATGTATGAAATATGAAGAGAGGGAGAGTAAGGAATGAGTTTCAATTGTTTCTCTGTCTGAGCAAGAGTTTTCCTGCAAGGAGTGCAGTGAAATTGTCTGCAAGGTGTGCATTGACAGAAGTCAGAGTTCATCTCTGCAAGATTAGGAGGAATAACATTGTTCTCATTATCAAAGAAGTGCAAGTTAAGCACAAGAGCCATGCAAGGGGTGCGTTGGCCGAGTAGATTCTCATAGTTTGTAACCTGAGGGAAGAATTGAAGGACTGTTGTTGCAAAAAGAGTGCGTAGAGTCTAATAATTCAAATACTTGGAGTGTATTTGAAGAAGTGCTGCAAGGAGTGTGCGCAAGAATTTTCCCCAAAGGACTTGAGTATTTTTTAATCAAGCTCAGGAGGGATAGGATCTTTGAATCTATCGAAGAAAATATCAGGAGGTTTAGTACCTTGAAGCGTTCAAAGGGGAGGTGTTGAAAAGTTACTTGCAAGCAGATAAGTTCAAATGAAGGAATACCGAGTTCATTTTGAAAGAATCGTTAAGGAGCAATTGGACGGTCAAAATTCTCCATGGAGAATTCACAAATTCCTGAAGAACTGTCGGATCCTCTAGAAGAAAAGGGGAGTTACGGTTTAAAACCTTTACATAAAGATTCAAGAGGTTGCAAAGTGGAAAAGTCACAAGAGAATCGCATCTGTCCATTGGAGGAGGACAGGTGGCAGAGATCAAGGGATCTCGTGAACTCAGAGGTTCGCAAGGTGAGAGCCCAAAGATTGGGTGCTCCAAGTCGCGAGTGGTGAAGTTGCGAGGAGCTAGGACAGACATAGGATCTGAGCCAACAGGGGCCATTGGATAACTCACGTAATCTCATTTCGGGGTTTCGTTGGTTTAAGGTCTGAAAGCATAGCATCAGGATTTGCGAAGTTGCGAAGTTTGAAACTCCAGAAAGGTGGGAAGTTCTGTTATGGGACCTGCATTGACGATGTGTTGGAATTTTGGCATTTCGGCATATCGACGAATAGTAAGTTGATACTGTTGTCCCGAAAGTCCTAAAGTCATGAGTTGCGATAAGGGGTAGTGAGGAGTCTGGGATCTCGACACTCCAAGTGTCGGGATACAAACGAGGTAGCGCTTCAGGAAGCGAGGTCGCGAAGTGCCAAAGTTGGGCATAAGAGACACGTGGTAGAACCACAAGGTGGGCCTGGGGAAATAGATAGGCGGACACACGTCACATATTGGGAGGAGCCAACACCCCGTTGACCTCTCACATCTCGGGGATTCATGATATAAGGGAATGAGAGTTCAACCCTTGAACTCGCGAAGTCGCGAGTAGCGAGAACACGAGGGGAAAAGTCAAAATCGCTTCTCAGGGTTTCGTGAAGGGAAGGTGCCAAGGTTTGACACTCGAACCCATGAAGCAACGAATAGTGAAAGGTGTTGATGCTTAGCCTAGCCGGCGGTCGCATGAGGAAGGCTCTGACATAGGAAGAGCCATACCCGTATCAACATTTCAGATATCGTGGGATTGAGAAGGAAGAGTCGGGAGACATGACTCATGAACTCGCGAGTTGCGAGTTGCGACAAGCACCTTTGGAATTGAGCCTTGGTCATAGCGTTGTGGTCGCATGAAAGGGTGGAGCTCGTGCCTAGTGTTGTTTGCACATGAGAGCTTCTGAAGGGACCTGTGGATCGATAATTGTAATTCCAATAGGGAATCTAGTGAGCCAATTCGGCTTGAGGGAGATAAAGAATGATCCTGTGAGTGGATATCGGCCCGAGGGTCGATAGGTCTGCATCATTAGTAGTGATCTTATTTTTAAATGGCATCAAGATACACATCTTGTTGAACCTATCCACTACAACATAGAAATAATAATGACCCCCTCTGGTCATTGGTAAACCCCCTACAAAATCCATGGAGACACTTTTCCATGGATCGCATGGAACAGGAAGTGGTGAGTATAGCCCTAGTTTTCTATTAGTGGGCTTAAAAGTAGTACACATCACACACCCATTTACATATTTAGTTATAATTTCTTTCATTTGAAGCCAGTAACAAAACCTCTGCAAATGAGCCATAGTTTTTCCTACCCCAAAATGACCATACACAAGATAAGTGTGATCTTTTCGTATTACATGGACTCATTCACTTACAAGAATACATAGTTTTCCATCATGGTAGAGTAGTTTTCCCTACATACAATAGTTCTCTACCTGTGCACCATGAGTTATCTTCGCATATACGTCTTTAAAATCTTCATCGCTGACATATTGTTCTACATAGATATCATTAGATAAAGAAGTATTATTCAAAATAATAGATGCAACAATAGGAGTTCTAGAAAGAATATCATCAACCTTGTTACGTGTACCCTTTTTGTACTTGATTACCAAATGAAATTGTTGTAGAAAACCTATCCACATGTAGTGTCAATATGTTTGCGATTTGGTCCATGCTTGAAGATACTGTAACAGTTGGTGATCTGTATGTATGATTGTTTCCTTCACTAAAAAGTAGTGCTTCCATTTCTTTACGCTTTGGACTAATGCATATAACTATTTATCATATGTAGGATAGTTAACAACAACTTGGTTAAAAGTTTCAGAGTGGTAACAAATAGGCTTACGATATTGCATCAATACTGCACCCATGGCATACTTCATTGGCATCTGTTTCGATCTCAAGAGTTTATTGAAGATTCGGCAGTGATAATAATGGTGCGGTACTAATCTTCTCCTTCAAAATGTTGAAAGATTTTTGTTTCTTTCCTTCCCATTGAAAACTGTTCTTCACACTGATTAAGGCATGCAAAGGAGTTGTTATAAAGTAGAAGTTAGGAATGAATCTCCTCCAATATTGGACTGCACCTAAGAAGCTTCAGACTTCGGTTACACTCTTTGGCTTAGGCCATTCTACAATTACATCAATTTTGGAAGGATCAATTCTTAATTTTCCTCCTCCTACAATCTGACCTAAGTACAGAAGTGCAGTCTTGCCAAATTCAAATTTTAAAAGTTTTACATACAACTTTTTCCTTTGCAAAGTATCCAATACTTTCTTTACATTCCTCACATGCTCATCCCAAGTACCACTAAAAAAAAGAATTTAGTCTAAATATACAATCACAAAGTCATCTAGGAAAGGCCTGAATACATCATTCATCACACGCATGAAAGTTGTTGGAGCATTACAAAGACTAAATGGCATAAATAACCACTCAAACAATCTCTATTTGGTTTTAAAGGAAGTTTTCCATGAATCATGTTGTTCGACTCTGATTTGATGATATCCACTGCGCAAATCCAACTTAGTGAAATAAACAACATTCTTCAATTGATCAAGTAAATCATCTATATGAGGAAGAAGGTATCGATTTTTCACTGTGATTTTATTTAAGGCCTAGTAATTGACACACATTCAGCATGTTCCATACTTCTTTGGAGCCATCACAATTGGAGAAACACAAGGAGATAAACTGGCCTAATGACCCCTTGATCTAGTAAGCCCTGCACCTGCTTCTTGATCTCTTTCATCTGCACAACTGACATCTTGTACATGCCCACATTAGGAAGAGGAGAATCCTGTTGAAGATGTATCTCATGTTGGATTTCCCTCTTAGTAGGTAATCCATCTAGTTCCTAAAAACTATCATCATACTTAGAAAAAATATCAATTAATTCCTTCTTATGAGATGGGTCACACCCTTGGAAAGAGTCGGATGTCCTGACATATTTCACTCTGACGACCATGAGTACATATATTTTATTAGTGTTTATGAGTCTTTTCATTTTCCCTACACTAACAAGTGTTGTATTTACCCTCATGCTATGAGCTCTAACAATATATTCCACTCACTTTTTAGTAAGGTGTTATTTATTCTCATGGTGAAAGAAGACTTCTTTTCTATCATAAAGATAAGGACTTCCCAACATTGTGCCACATATATCAAGTTGTACAACATCCAAATCCACTTCATCAATCAACTTTGAAGAAATAGAAAATCTAATCCTACATTGTTTAGTGAAATTAAGTTTTTCTTTATCACATATCCAACCAAGAGGATAAGGATTTGGATATGGTTTAGTTTCAAGACCCATCTTCTTGAAAAGTGCTTCAGATATTGAGTTTACATGGGAACCTGGATCAAATAATGTATCTATCTTAGTATGTTTAGATACAACTCTTATATGAAATAACTCATTCCTCCATTCATCAACATGAAATTCAACATTGGAACTATAAATAGCATGAAGAGAATATTTACCTTGTACTCTAACCGCTGTGATCTTTCCTTCATCTCCTGAATTGGAACCAAGATCTTGTTGCACTATAGTAACAGTCATTGTCTTCCCCTTTCCACTGAGTTGTTTTAGTTTATTTTCTGCATCCAGTTTCCAACAATGTTCTTCATCATGGGCTCTCTTCTTGCAATGAGTGCAAGATTGTTTTCCTCCTTCTCTTGTCACTATAGCGGTCTTCTTGTCATTCCTTTTAAAATTCTTAAAAGTCTTTTGTGGGAAATAGGAAGGTTTCTTTGTGGAATATTCTTGAACAAGTTTCCCCCTGTTCTCAATGTGAGTGGCTTGCACACAAACTTCATCAAGACTAGTGGGTTTAAACAAGAGAAAACTATGACAAATATAAATGTGAAGTGCGCCAATATACTTCATTAAAGTTTCATAAGAATCCAAAGGAATGTTCAATGCAATAGATTTCTTCCTAAATTCTTCTATGAAACTTTGTACATTTTGACCTTTACTTTGCCTTAAAGTGTTCCATTCCATCATTGTTTTATGTAAATACCCTAATTGAAACAATTGCTTCCTTATCGCTGATTTAAATTCTGACCATGAGGAAAGAATATTACCACACTTACTTCTGTCATGAAGCTTGTTCTCCCACCATACAAGAGTGGTTATTTCCAACCGAAGAGAAGCGAGTTGCACTTTAAACTCCTCTTCATCAATATGTTGGACACGACAATACACTTCAACCTGTTGGATCCAATTACCTAGATTTTCGGGATTAGCATCTCCATTAAACATATGTAAAGAAAATTTTACATCAAGATTTAATAATGGTTTCTTAAAAGAGGCTCTATGGATAGAATGATGAGAATGATGAGAATTCTCATATGAATAAGAACTATAAATCGAAGGTGAAGATGGGGGCTCAAGAGGATCTCCTCCAGCCCCTTGGTTTACTAAAGCATCATCATCTGCATGTTCTTCATTTTTATTCCCTTTCTTCTTCATCCTCTTCTCATAATCTTCATACATTCATTCGACCATTTCTGACATGCATTAAAATACCATGTGAAATTTTTTCTCCCATTCATCATGCTTGTCCTCTTCTACCATTTTCTTCCTTATCGATGCATGACCAACTTCAGGATTGAAATTATTAAGATTTCCTTCACCCTGCTTATGCTTGGCACTAGTAAGCATTCACACTCAACAATTCAAGTCAAAGATGATTGTTCTGATACCAACATGATCCAGGATCTTTTCATCATGACTTATAAAGAATTGCATTAAATGAATATAAATTAAACTGCACCATTAAAGAAGCGAAAAATCAAGAATGAAGAGATATAAGAATTAGATCTGAACACAAAAAATTGATAACGAAGTTTGTCCCTAGTGGAATACATCTTCGAGTGCTGCTCTGAAATGGATAGGCTCTTTCATTAACTCAGCAAAACAATTTGGAAAAATACATAAGTATACCTCATTCCAAAATCAAGCTACAAAAATAATGCTCAGATCAGAAAATAAACAACACCATTCAATTTTTGGCATCGAATTACCAAAAAATCACTGTCTCCACCCCTCTATCCGACTCTCGTACTCCCAAGCCGAATAAGAATTTTGTCTTTCTTTTCGTGAGCTCTGCAACCTGCAATAATGACTATACCACCTTGAAATTTATGCCCGTAAGTCATACGGTCCATGCCTATATTCTGTATTTGGGCGGAATGCCCCTTTTAATAATAAATGTGGCTAGATTGTACCAAGTGGTACCTACGACATAGAGATCATGGGAAGATGTATTAAGTCTTGGGCTTAGGTGGAGGTTCTGAGGTCGAATCCCATGGACTCCATTTGTGGTGTGTTTGTAATATATATTTGCAATACATATTTATCTATTCAATAACTTTAGTAGTGTCTCTAGAATCTCTTTCAACGTGCTTTCCAAAGTTGTTGTGGTTTGTAAGATTTAGAGGACCTGCCAATTTTTATTTTCAAAATTTGTTCACGAGTTGTCCTTGGGCATTTCCCACCTACCACGTGGCATCCCCTGATTGGGCCACATGCTGGAATTTCATTGGGATACGCTTCCCCCTGCCAATTCAACATGCCACGTCAGTCGTATAGACTATACGGACTTCCACATGGCATGATCTGACTGGTCCATGGATCAGTTCGAAAAGCCAATAATTGAGTGACATGTGGCAACCTCTAATGCTGCCATGTCATGATGTTGACGTCAACATGCCATGTCTCACTTCCTTGATCCTGCCACGTGCAGTGTATGAACACTGACATCATCCGTATGTATGTTGATGTCAACAATACGGATGTTGACTCATCCCCTATTGATTGGGCAAGGTTGACCAAAATTTGATCGTGAATATATTTCAATCCATAACTCTGTTTGACGAGTTGTTTGCGTCGTTAGAAATCTTGCGACGTGATCATGTCGTTTTCACTGAGTTTTGGGAACTTTGATTTTTTTCCCATTCTCTATTTTCTGGAGTCATTATGAGAATTTCGAGTTGCCTTTGTGAGTTCTGAGTTGTTCTTAGCCTTCTCTGGAGCCCTTTTGGATCACATCCCCTAAATTTTCTTCATTATTTCTAGAAGAACTTCTTGTCCCTATTTTTCCAAGTTCATATGTATGATAAACAAGTGTGATAAATTCATTATACCTTCTTGGAATTGTACTAATCCATGTTGATCTACGTACTGGTTGTTGCAGTGTTTTCTCAGTTTCAAGAGTCTTTGAAATACGTTAAAGAATAGGTTCTTCAAGAGCTGGTTCTGATTCTTTAGAACCTATGTTGTCATTCAAATTATTCTCATTCTCTAATGGAGAAGCAGAAGAAGAGGAATTTGTTGTTGTGAAAGGAAATTTCAAATATTGATTTCGAACAAGAATCCCCCCTTTAATATTTGGAAGTTCATTATCCCATTCATGATAGAATTTTTTAGAGTTAAATCCATCAATATGAGCAAGTTTCTTGTCAACATTGAGTGCATATTTGTCAAATTCAAGAAATATAACATCTCTAGAAACAATAAAATTTATGTTTTCTTCATCATACGATCTATAATCTTTTGAAGTATTAGAATATCCCAGAAATATACACTTTCTACTTATTGCTTCCAATTTATTTCTTTGTTGTTTAGGAATCAAATCATAACCAATGGAGCCAAAAAATCTTAAAAGATTGACAACTGGACGATGAACATGCCACATTTCATAAGGAGTTTTGAAGTGTATCATAAGGACTTTTATTCTTGATGTAGACAACACAAAGAACTGACTCTCCCCAAAACATTAATTTAACATTATTAAAAAACATCAATGATCTGATCATATTCAACAAAGTCCTATTCATGCGTTCTGCCACACCGTTTTGTTGTGGATTATAAGGAACAATGGTCTAATGTTTAATACCATTGTCCAACAAATATTTTTCAAAATCGTTAGATGTGTACTCACCACCATTATTAGTTCTAAGGGCTCGAATATTGATTTGAGTTTCATTTTTAATCCACAAATTAAAATTTCTGAATGTATCAAAATCTTGAGATTTTACTTTTAATAAATAAACCCAGCACATACTTATATAGTCATCAGAAAAATTCATTAAATATTTATTTCCATTTGTTGATGGAACATGCATGGGTGCAAACAGATCTGAATGAATAAGGTCGATCTTTCTAGAATCTTGAGACATAGATTCATGAAAAGTTTGTTTACTGTGCTTGCCTAAAATACAAACATCACATTGGGAAAATTGTCCTGGAATTGTAGGAAGCCCTTGAATTCCTTTATTCTGCATAAGTATGAGACTATAATAATTAATGTGACCAAATTGAGCATGCCAGAACAAGCCGGAATACAAATTACCACTTTTCTTAGCCAAATTCATAGAATTGTGGGCATTAGAAGATGTAACTTTCAGCTTTAAAAGTTTGTCATCCTCCACTCCAGTCATGAAAACCACATGATATGAATGCCTTCTAATCTCACTGATGCAATCAAACACATGTATTGAATTACCTTGTTGTCTTATATGGACAAGAGACATTAAATTTCTCTTTAATTGGAGAAGATAAATAACATTATGGAGTATATAATCAACAAATTCTGGTAATTTAAGTCTAATTGATACAATTCCTAAAACTTTTAACTGAGAATTGTCTTCAAAGTAAACTAGTTCATGAATTTGATCATTGAATGTCTCAAAGAAGTATTTTCTAAATGTCATATGGAATGTGGCTCTAGTATCTAACAACCAAGTGTCATTCCAAGAAGAAAATGATGTACTAAAAACTTCTTCAATGCCAATATTACAATGTGCTACAACATAATGTGCAAACTCATGTGGGCTACCTTTGTCTGGTCATTTCTTATCTTTGTATTTTGTTTCCTCTTTCTTGTAACGAGTCTTTTCCCAAGGAGTTCCGCAATGATTGGAAGTATGACCCACTTTTCCACATCTATAGCACTGTATAGATTGCTTGTCTCTATGATGGTGTTGTTGTTGAGAATTTTGTCTGTCACCTTGATAATTTTTACCCCCCTAGATATAAATTGTTTTATTCCATGACCTATGCTTCTAGTGTCATGTCTAGCAGCTTCATCATTAAAATTCTTCCCTTTATGTGCGAGACATAGATTCTCATCATTCTGAAGTGACTCCTTCCACCCAAAGGATTTTTCTCTCTCTGCAATTTTATCTACAAGTTTATAAAAGGTCATGTATTTCATATTTTCACTAGATTGAATAGATTCAAGATACTATGAATAGGTAGGGTAAAGAGATTTAATTAAATAAGTGAGTCACAAATAAACCTTTACACAAGTGGCTTCCATATCATGATAGAGAGCTATAATTTTTTATGCTAGCTTCATTGGATCATTATCCTTCATCTCTAAATTGAATAACTTCAATAAGAGTTGAACAATTTCAATTTATGAATGAGAATCATAAATGTATTTGAGTTTCTTTAAGGATGAAAAAGAAGTTTTACAGGAAATTATATTCCTTCTTACCTCTTCACCGACAGAGGAGGAAATTAGAGAATAAGTCTTTTTGTCTTTAATATTCTATATTTCAATATCCTTATCGTCTGTAGGTTCCTCTAACTCACTATCATATTTTATTTCATCTATTGATTCACAAATATCATCCAACATGTCATCAAAAATAATATTTTTATTTTTATTTTTCCAAACCACTCCTGATAATTTTCCTTACTAGAAAGCACAATTCCCACAATTGAAATTAATGAATCCATTTCAATTGACTATATAATCAAGTTCAAATCTTACTCTCTGTGTAATGGACTTTAAACCATTGTGGTTTGAACGACATAAAAACTATGTATTATCCCTTGTAAATGGGATGAAACCTCTAATTTTGAATTAAATCAACAGTGAATACAATTTACCATTTGATCATTCCATTCCATCATGTGAAATCATAACTGTATATTGGATTCATTTGATGATATGATGGTATCAAACTTTCACATAGAAAACAAAATTAACTAATTCACACAGTCAATGAACAAGGAATTTTCCTGCAAACAAACTAGAACATGGATTTTTTTTTTTTAAATCGCTCAACTATGGCTTTGATACCACTGTAACAGGACCATGAAAAAAATCCATGCTTCAATATATTATTCATCAACACAATGACAATATATATATATATATATATATATATATATATAGGAATAAAAATTAGTTATGAAACAGTTAGATGTCTCAGATAGTTAAACTACTAAAATTGCTCTCTAGTTACCCTATAGTTAACTAAATTTACAAAGATCTTGAAGGATTAGTCAACAGTCTACTCATGTTCCACACTAGTTTCTTTGTTGAATACTAGTATATTCCATTGGTCATAAATTGGTTAGAGCGTAGATGGATCACCAACATAATATATTTTCTCATATTACATTAAAAACTAATATTTTTTCCATGTAATAATAGATTTATGTTTTCTAAGCAATTTCATACTTATGCAATGAATTTTTACTTATAGAGATTATTTTTTTTTTGTTTGTTAATTTGTGCAGGACCTGCGATTAACCTGTGGCTTGAGAAACCGCGACTCAGGGGCATCTAAGCCGTCAAAATCACCTGGGGATCGCACCCAGCCTGAGCCACACCAACCCTTAACATGGTTGGATTTTTTGTCCCCGCAGGTTTCGAACCGGTGACTTTAACATCAAGGAGTGGCTTAACAACACACTCCATCACCGACTGTCCTACACCTCAGGGACTACTTATAGAGATTATGGCTTGTATCATCAAGAAGAAATTCAACAATAAGAACATGAAGAGGAATATGTTGTTTCATATGGATAGAAATATAGACACTACCATGATAGAGATGTGTGAAAATATTAGTAAGATCATCCAATTGAATGATGTGAATGACAACTCTGCTTCAGAACCTGGGCAAGAGGGGGAACCAACAATCACAACCAACATGAGCATGGGAACATATAGCTACAGATGAATAAGTTATAATTGATTACCTTCTCTTCAAGTTGGACATCAAGTGACTGAAAGGCATAGAATGAAGGCTTATGATGGTTTGTAGGCCATAACTTTCAGGTGGAAGTCATCTCCAAGTAATAAACCATAATTCTTAGTTCTAGTTTTTTTTGGTTTTGGCCTTCTAGTATCAATATCATATATAGACTGCTGAAAAACAATCAGATAGTATGTAGAAGTAGAAAATTTCCCTCATTTTATTGGATATCAGATCATAGTTTTTGTAGTGAGCATTTGGATATTTTTTCTATTATGTATGGAAAATGAATAAATTATAAATTATAAAGTTGATCAAATGAAGACATTTGTTTAGAAAGGTTTGAATAGGAGGCATAGCCAATACTGGTATCATGTGGATTTTATCAAAAAATTGAATACTGGGAGGATAAGATATAGTTTGATTATTTGTATCAAGTGACAAATTTTTCATCTAGATCCTATTGATTAATTGGGTTCGTTGTCATTGATGTCAACCCTTGAAGAAAGTCTGGTAGTGAATTCTAGTAGCACAATGGTTTGGATAATGGACCCAAGTTTGTTTGATGGATAATTGTATGAGTTTTGATATATTTGTAGGTAAGACTATTCCAAATGGGTATTACATGTCATGCCGTTTCCGATGGTATGTGGAATGTTGATGCAAGAGCATTGTACGTAGCTAGCCAAGTAGTATAAAGGAAGAAGACAACTGGAAAAGAACCCACACACATTTTGAAGTGTTTTGAAGATTAACGGATGGACATTAATGAAATAGCTAAGGGAAGTGTACTTATATTTATATATAGATGTTGTAAACAGATATTGAGTGTTTCTCTCATCTGTCAAATGTAGATGCATTTATGCATAATGAATGCAAGTAGGTAGATTTAATTTAATAGATTAGACAGTTTAGAAGCATAGGAGGGAAAACGGATATAGACACCCTCACCCTTGTATCATTGTAATTTTATGATCATTCAAAATTCACAAGCTATAGAGCTATAGTAGAGAGATGTAGAGAAGAACCCATGTACAGAAGCACTTGAGTTAATATATGAATCTTTGACTCAACTTTCATGGTGTTATGATGCTTATTGTTTACATTTGTTGAATGGTATGTTTACAGTTGATTTGCTTCTTTGTTACACATTTATTTCAATGTTGTGTTGTGTGTATGATTTCATGTTGAATGTATGAAGTCAGAAAGAGAAGAAGAATGAGTTTCAATTGTTTCTCTCCCCGAGGATTCCTTCAAGGAGTGCAGTGAACATCTGCAAGGTGTGCGTTGACGAGGGTCTGAGTTTTATCTCAGAAAGCTCATAAGAGATATCATTGTTCTCATACCAGAAGAAGTGCAGGTGTAGCACAAAGTCATGCAAGGTGTGCATAGGTTGGTTGAAGCTTTAGAACTTATCAAGCAAGGGGAAAAGTTGAAGGACTACTATTGAAAAGAGTGCATAGGGTCTAAGACTCAAATAACCAGATGTTATTTGAAAGTCTTCCGCAAGGAGTGCATGCAGGGATCCTTTTGGAAGCTTGAGTTTAGAAGTGAAATCTCAGGAGGGATTTACCCTTTGAAGTGATCAAAAGGAGGGGAAGGTAAAAATCGTCGCACATAAGTAATTGAGAAGTGAATTAGGTGGTCATAATTCTCTGTGGAGAACTCGCGAAATTGCGAGGACCATAGGATCCAGAGGAGTTGCAAGGTGGTTAGGAGTCGAACGAACCACCACCCTGATATCAAGAATCAACGTGAACCATTGATCGTGATCAGTTTGAGCCGTTAGATCATTTCGTTAATTTTAGGATTCGTAAGTTTGGAGTGTAGGCCAAGATCCTTGGTCACTCTAATTACCGAATCATGAAAGGGATTGTTAGGTGTGGAATTGAACGGTGGAAACACTTCGTGGAAACGTACTGAAATTTTGTGAACCATTGGATCTCACAGATCTGTGAGGAAGTTAAGGCTGAGCATCTTTTAGGATTCAAAATCTCAAGAGGAGTAGCAGGTTTTGGATGGGAATCAACAGGAGTTGTTGATCTGACGTGCAACTTTCACTATTTCAGGAATTCGGGGATTGGCACGACAAGTGATTTTGTAGTCGAGAGTTTCAAACTCTCGGTTCACTAAATCCCGAAAATATCAGGACCATTGGATCAAGGGAGGCTCACAGTCCTCGATCCCACCAAAGGTGAAATTTCGGAGTTCGGCGAATCATAAGGTAAGAGGAATGACTATTGGTTGTTCGCTCAAAGTCCTGAAAGCCAAAACTAGTGGGTAACAGGTGGCATGTGCTCGTCGCATTGGAGGAGTCAACCTTTGTTGACATTTTGCGTTTAGGCGAGTGTAAGAGTTGTGACATTTCATTGAGAATATCCAACTTACGAAGCCCGAAATCTTTCATGGCTTAAAAAAAGGGGTTTAATTAACTCTTTGTGTGGTTTGGAAAAGATCATGTGCTGTTCTCAGCCCAAGGGCAAGGGGTTTGCCCCAGTTGTGGTATTAGAGCCTGATTTTGTTTGTATATTTCAGGCAGAGGGAGCTAGAGGAAATAGAGTAATCTGATAGGCACTAGTTGTGGTATCAAAACACAGATCATATTCTTTGCTTTCTGTAGCAGAGAGAAAAGAGGAAACTTTACAGCCATGCCACCAAGAAGAAGAGACTGGCAAATACCTGATCCAGCAGTGGAAAGAGAAATGCGTGAATTACGTGTCAGGCTTGAAGCTATGGAGACAAAACAAAGGCAACCAGTTGACGTTGGGGATATCAGCAAAGCGGAAAGTGAAAATGAAGCCGTAAACGAATAGGTTGTAGTCAAATATGCTGCAGAAGAACACTTATTTAGGGTTGTTGCAAGGATAGGTGCTAGGGAAAAAATGGACATTCCCAGTATGAGGGAAACTCAGATGTTGAAGAACTTCTAGACTGGATTAGATCTCTAGACAAATACTTCGACTATGAGGATGTTGAGGAAGATAAGAAAGTCAAACATGTTGTTACCAAACTTAAAGGGCATACAACACTGTGGTGGGATGAACTGCACACTGACAGATGCTGCAAAGAAAAGCAGAAAATCAAAAACTGGGATAGAATGGTTGTGAAGGTGAAAGCCAAATTTATACCCAGGGATTATCAAATCACTTTGTTTCGGAGGATGCAAAATTTGAGACAGAAGTTGATGTCATTGAAATAATACAATGAAGAATTCTACAGGATAAACATTAGAGCAGGTCATCGGGAAAGCGATGATGAAAAATTTGTAGGTACATGAATGGTCTGCGATATGACATTCAAGATGAGATGAGCATGATGACCATTCAAAATGTGGAAGATTCTTATCAGATGGCTCTGAAAGCTGAAGAGAAGTTGAGCTGAAAGAAAGGTCAAAGAGGTCGAGGTAGAAATCAAAGCAGAGGCAAGACAATTACCCAAGACAGAACTCATAAACCTAAGGAAGAATAGAAGAAACCTGAAACTCAACCTGGGAGAGGAGGAATCTCATAGGGAAGTCAGTATGCTGATAGGAATACTTTTCCTCAAGCCAGAGGAAGAGGAAGAGGCATAGGAGGTGAAGTGAAGTGCTTTGTCTATGGAAAAAAAGAACATAAATCTTATGAGTGTCCAGATAGGAATAAAGATGGTGGTGAAACTCACAATGTTGAATCTCAAGGGAGGAATGTTGAGGCAGAGGATGATGAGGGTGGAAGATCCTTAATGATGAGGAAAGTTCTCTTGAAACTAGAGAAGGAACTAGAGAACCCATCCCAAAGAAACAACTTGTTTCAGACTGCTTGGAAAACTAAGGATAGAGTATGCAAGGTCATAGTGGATAGTTGTAGCATAGATAATCTCATATCTACAGAGATGGTAGAGAAGATGGAACTGGAGACTATTTCACATCCAAGCTTATACAGAGTTTCATGGCTACAAAAAGGACATAAGGTAAATGCCACTAAATAGTGTTTAGTTGAAATTAAAATAGGAGGATATAAAGATGAGATATTATGTAATGTCATTACCATGGATGTTTGTCATCTATTGCTGGGTAGACCATGGCAATATGACATAAATGTGGTTCATGATTGGAGAAAGAACACGTACACCCTGGAGAAAAATGGTAGGACTCACATGTTGCTGCCAATTAAGGATAAAGAGGAAAAAACAGAAATGAGCAACACTGTACTTCTCATGAGTGGGAAGGAACTTCTTGAAGAGGTTAAGAAGAAGAAATACACACAATTTATTGTGGTTAGGAAGACCAAAATTGTTTTGACCAGTATGAGGATAGATGATTTACCAAAAGAAATCCAGGAATTGTTGGGAGAGTTTGTTGATATAGTAGTGGACGAAATACCTTGTTTGTTTCCACCTATGAGGAGTATAAGTCATCATATCAATATTATACCTGGAGCCAGTTTTTTGAACAAAGAAACATATTGGTTGACGTCGTAGGAAAATGAAGAAGTTAAGAGACAGGTTGAGGAATTAATGGACAAAGGATTGATTCGGGAGAGCTTGAGTCCATGCGTTGTTTCGACAGTGCTCAGCCCAAAGAAAGATGGTGGTTGTAGAATGTATACAGACTCAAGGGAAATCAATAAGATTACCATCAGATACAGGTTTCCATTGCCAAGGATGAACGACTTGATGGATTTCTTGGGAGGAGAAAAGTTTTTTTCAAAGATTGATTTGAAAAGCGAATATCATCAAATTAGAATGAGAGAAGGTGATGAATGGAAGACAACATTCAAGACAAATGAGGGGATGTATGAATGGATTGTCATGTATTTTGTCCTAACGAATGCGCCCGGTACTTTCATGAGGTTGATGAATGAAGTCCTGAAGGATTTCAATGGGAAATTCGTCATTGTATATCTTGATGATATACTAGTTTTCAACAAAACAGAAGCAGAACACTTAAAGCATCTAGTTGCATTAATGAGGAGGTTACATCAAGAGAAATTGTTGATCAGTACGAAGAAATCATTATTTATGAGTACATAACTCATATATTTGGGTTTTGTTATTTTTGCAAATGAATTGAAAATGGATCCATAAAAGAAAAATGCTATTAAGAATTGGCCATCGCTGAAGAGCGTATTTGAAGTACAAAGCTTCCATGGTTTGGCTAGATTCTATAGAAAATTCATCTGAAACTTCAGTGGAATTAGCGCACCAATGATGGATACGGTGAAGAAAAGACATAAATCTTTTCACTGGACGGAGGAAGCGGAGAAGATTTTCAATCTGCTGAAGAAGAAGATCACTAAGCAACCAATTCTGGTTTTGTCAGATTTCAGCAAGACATTCCAGGTCAGGTGTGATGCGAGTGGATTTTCAATTGGAGCGGTCTTGATCCAAGACAATAGGTCGATCTCGTATTTCAATGGAAAAATGAATGAAAAGAAGATTAAGTACTCCACATATGACAAAGAATTCTATGCAGTCATACAAGCACTAAAGAAATGGAGACATTATTTGGTTCCCAATGAGTTTGTTTTGTATAGTGATAATCACACTTTCGAATTTGTGACTCGACAGGAGAAGTTGAACCAAAAGCATGCTAAATGGGTTGAATACATGCAGAATTTTACTTTTGTGATTAAGCATATTTCTGGAAATTCATCTGAAACTTGAGTGGAATTAGTGCACCAATGATGGATACGGTGAATAAAAGACATAAATCTTTTCATTGGATGGAGGAAGCAGAGAAAAGTTTCAATCTGCTGAAGAAGAAGATCATTGAGCAACCAATTCTGGTTTTTCCGAATTTCAGTAAGACATTCCAGGTCAGGTGTGATGCGAGTGGATTTTCAATTGGAGCAGTCTTGAGCCAAGACAACAGGCCGGTCATGTATTTAAGTGAAAAAATGAATGAAATGAAGAATAAGTACTCCACATATGACAAAGAATTATTCGTAGTAATACAAGAACTAAAGAAATGGAGACATTATTTTGTTCCCAAGTAGTTTTTTTTGTACAGTGATAATCACACTTTGCAATTTGTGACTTGACGGGAGAAGTTGAACCAAAAGCATGCTAAATGGGTTGAATACATGCAGAATTTTACTTTTGTGATTAAGCATATTTCTGGAACTACTAACAAAGTTGTTGACGCTTTGAGCAAGAAATGTTTGCTTATGTAGGAATTCAGAGTCAAGACTTTGGGTTTTGATAACATCAAAGAAATGTACAAAGGTGACCCAGAATTCAAGAAGGCATATGAGGCATATGAGAATCCAATTCTTAGGGATAAAAGCCAATGGACCGAGTATATGATACAGGAGGGATTATTGTTCAGGGGAAATCAACTATGTATTCTGAAATGCTCCATGAGGGAGAATTTGTTGAAGGAAAAACACAGTGGAGGATTGGCCTGACACTTCGGTCATGAAAAAATGTTCTCAAAGTTGAATGGCTCATATTTCTAGCCAGGGATGAGGACGGATGTGAAGAAATTTGTGGACAGGTGCAAAATTTTCCATCACATGAAAGGAAAAAGGCAGAACGCAGGGTTATACCAGCCATTACCCATACCTAAAAGGCTGTGGGACACAGTGAGCATGGATTTCATATTTGGACTGCCAAGGACACAAAGAGGATGTGATTAAATCTTTGTGGTAGTCGACAGATTTTCAAAGATGGCACATTTCATACCATGCCAGAAAACTAGTGACGCCACTCATATTGCGAACTTGTTTTTCAAGGAAGTCATCAAACTTCACGACTTGCCAAAGAGTATCATTTCTGATCGAGATACCAAGTTCATAGGGAATTTCTAGAGGACTGTATGGAAGAATTTGGGGACAAGTTTGTCTTTTATCTCAGCGTATCATCCTCAGATGGATGGACAGACAGAGTTCGTAAACAAGAGCTTGGGATATTTGTTAAGAAGCTTAGTGACTGAACACCACAGTCAATGGGATCACATTCTGCCACAAGCATAATTCACTTATAATGATTCACTCAATAGAAGCACAGGGCATAGTCCATTCCAGATTGTATATGGAATGCAGCCAAGGGGAGTTTCTGAATTGAAAGATGCAGAACAAGTTGAATTTAGGAGTGCTAGTGTAGAGGACTTTGCAGAAGGAATGAAGGAGCTTCATAGCCAAGTCAAGGAGAGATTGTAGAGTTCAAGTCAAGAATACAAGCATAGAGAAGATCAACATAGGAGAGAAATTCAGTTTGAAGTTGGTGGTTTGATTCTTACACATCTAAGGAAGGAGAGGTTCCCAAGGGAATGTATAACAATATGAATATGAAAAAGATTGGGTCGTGCAAGGTCATAAGAAAATTTGGGGCAAACACATATGAGATTGAATTACCCGATGGGGTTGGAATCTCACCGATATTCAATGTTGCATATTTGTACCCTTACAGAGCGGAAGAAGTGGGAGAAGAGGAGGAACACAAAGAAATTCAATAGACAAAACAAATGCCTGTAGTTGTAAAGCCACAGATGGAAAGAATAATTGACAAAAGGATTAGCAAAAAGACCAAGAGAAAAGATTATTTTGAATACTTGGTCAAATGGAAGGGACATCCAGTTGAAGATGCTAGTTTGGAAGATGAAGCAACAATTCAAAAGCATGGATAGACTGTGCAAGAGCTCATGAACAGGGGTTCATGAAAATTTTCAAGAAAGGGAGTATGATGCAGGAGCATCGTACATAGCCAACCAAGCAACATAAAGGAAGAAGACAACTAGAAAAAAACCCACCCACATTTTGAAGCGTTTTGAAGATTAATGGTTGGACATTAATCAAATAGCTAAGGGAAGCGTACTTACACTTATATCTAGATTTTGTAAATAGATCTTGAGTTTTTCTCTCATCTGTTGAATGTAGAGGCATTTATGCATAATGAATGCAAGTAGGTAGATTTAATTTAATAGATTAGACAGTTTAGAAGCGTAGGAGGGAAAATGGATATAGACACCCTCACCCTTGTATCATTATAATTTTATGATCATTCATAATTCATAAGCTATAGAGATGTAGCAGAGAGTTGTAGAGAAGAACCCATGTACAAGATCACTTGAGTTAATATATGAATCTTTGACTCTACTTTCATGGTGTTATGAGCGTTATGGTTTACATTTGTTGAATGATATGTTTACAGTTGATTTGTTTCTCTTCTAAGAATTTATTTCAATGTTGTGTTGTGTGTATGATTTCATGTTGAATGTATGAAGTCAGAAAGAGAAGATGAATGAGTTTCAATTGTTTCTCTCCCTGGGGATTCCTACAAGGAGTGCAGTGAACGTCCGCAAGGTGTGCGTTGACAAGGGTCTGAGTTTTATCTCAGAAATCTCAGAAGAGATATCATTGTTCTCATACCAACATAAGTGCAAGTGTAGAACAGATTTGTGCAAGGTGTGCACAGGCTGGTTGAAGATTTAGAACTTATCAACTAAGGGGAAAAATTGAAGGACTATTGTTGCAAAGAGTGCATAGGGTCGAAGACTCAAATAACCAGAGGTTATTTGAAATTCTGCCGCAAGGAGTGCGTGCCGGGATCCTTTTGGAAGCTTGAGTTTACAATTGAAAGATTAGGAGGGATTTAACCTTTGAAGTGATCAAAAGGAGAGGAAGGTCAAAATCGTTGCATAGAAGTCATTGAGAAGTGAATTGGGCGGTCATAATTTTCCATGGAGAACTCACGAAACCACGAGGACCGTAGGATCCAGAGGAGTTGCAAGGTGGTTAGGAGTCAAACGAACCACCACCCTGATATCAAGAATCAACATGAACCATTTGATCATGATCAGTTTGAGCCATTAGATCATTTCATAAATTTTGGGATTCGTAAGTTTGGAGTACAGGCCAAGATCCTTGGTCACTCTAATTCTCGAATCACGAAAGGGATTATCAGGTGTGGAATTGAACGGTGGAAACACTTCATGGAAAAGTACCGAAATTTCGTGAACTGTTGGATCTCACAGATTTGTGAGGAAGTTAAGGCTGAGTGTCTTTTAGCGTTCAAAAGATTAGGAGGAGTAGCAAGCATTGGATGGGAATCAATAGGAGTTGTTGATCTCACACGTGAATTTCACTATTTCAGGAATTCAAGGATTGGCGCGACAAGTGATTTTGGAGTCAAGAGTTTCAAACTCTCAGTTTGCGAAATCTCAAAAATATCGGGACCATTCGATCAAGGGAGGCTCACAACCATCGATCCCACCAAAGGTGAAATTTCAGAGTTGAAGGAATCATAAGGGAAGAGGAATGATTGTTGGTTGTTCACTCAAAGTCCCGAAAGCCAAAACTAGCGGGTAACAGGTGGTGTGTGCTCATCATGTTGGAGGAGTCAACCTTCATTGACATTTCACGTTTTGGCGAGTGTAAGAGTTGTGACATTGCATCGAGAACCTCCAACTCGCGAAGCCGAAAATATTTCATGGCTTAAAACAAAGGGTTTAATTAACTCTTTGTGTGGTTTGGAAAAGATCATGCACTAATCTCGGCCCGAGTGTAGGGGGTTTGTGCCAAATTTCACATAACTCCTCATGGTTAGATATTTATGACCATGTCAAGCTGGAGAAAGGTTTGGGTAATGGACCCAAGTTTGTTTGATGGATAATGGGATGAGTTTTGATATATTTGCAGGTAAGAATATTCTATATGGATAGTACATGTCATGCCATTTTCAGTGGTATGTGGAATGTCACATAACTCCTCATGGTTAAAGAGTTATGTCCATGTGAAGTTGGAGAACCCTCATGAGTCCTCTAGAAGCCTTAAAAGGTCAAAGTAGTTAAAGTGGTTTAAGAGATTTTAGAAGGTAAATAATAAAGTGAAGTGATGAGTGTACTATAATTAAAAGTGAATACAAAAAAAATTATTTAAATAATAAATTTAATGGATAAATTACTAAGTTGACAAGTGGTTAGAAGTAATTTAACCCTAAAATAAGGAAAGTGGGTTAAGATGGTTAAACGGTAACCCCTTGAGGAAGCTACATGAAAGTATAAATAAGAGGCAAGGCTCTCTCATTTTAATCACACTTGAGAATATTGAATATCTACAGGTGACTGAGGTAAACAAGGATATCCAAGCTGAGTTTCAGAGGGAAGCTGAAGTAAAGAAGGCCAAAATTCAAGGGAGGATAAATTCTTTTGATGATGTTTTCTAAGGTATGTTATTTACAGGTCATCTCACCATTTTTGCAATAATGTTTTTTCTAGAATGATTTTCATACCGTGAAATTGGGAGGCCATTGAGGAAACATATCCAAGTATCTGTGATACAAATTT
>JZKD02S1685957.1:720628-741160 GCA_000966675.3 Picea glauca
TCACCATCCCTCCCCTTAATTCCTCATTATTCTTTTTATGTAATACATTTACTTTTCCCATATACATGTTTGCCATCACCTTAATCTCTCATTATCCTATATATATATATTAATGATGAATTTAAATAATGGATAATGATAATTTACTATGATGAATGCATGCTTATAAATAGAAAAAAAATAAAAAATGAAAATATATATGCATATATTATAAACAAGTGGTGGCGTATTACTTAATCTTAAATTTTTAGAATAATGAAAATGATAAATGGATCCTCTTTCCGTAAATTATTAATCCCTACCGCCTCTACCATTAATAAAAGTTACGCATGTAAAAATAAAAGGGAATTATTAATGAGCACACATACTCTTGAGTTTTAAAAAAATAAAAGAAATAAAAAGAAAAATAAGAAAATAAAAGGGAAAAGGGGGGGAAACCTAAAAGGAGGGGATTTAGGGTTTGAGACTAGATAAAAGAAAAGGAGAGGGGGGAAAGAGGGGACTTTTTTTGGGGAGATATTGGTATTGTTACACTGCCAGACTAGAGAATGGACTGATTTCTTGTAGGAGTTGGGGATTCTCAACAGACTTGAGTGGTAGCTCAGCCTTGGAGGTGAGCTGAGAAGCTAGGCTATCGTCTGGGTTGTGTGTGTCCCCTTTGCATCTCGGGGGGATAAGGGGGAGGAGAGTACCCCTATAATTTGGCTGGGGGGTACCAGGGAGTCCTCTACGGTAGGCAAGCAGGAGCAGGAGCGGCAGGAGCACAAGAATCATTTGCTGCAAGCGTTAAGGACCCAGGTATGTAAATCTCTGGGCTTTTCTATCTGGCTGCGTGTATTTTTAAACTGTAGTGGAATGGCTATTGTGCAAATTTGTAGTTTCAGTGGTTGGTGTAAAGTTCTAGCTTCAATGGTTATTCCGCTTTTCTTTTCATAGATGTACAGTTAGGGATGAATAACTTGTCTGGGTTATGATTATTTCATTTTTTTTCTTAGTGGTAAAAATTTTAGGGTGGATAAATCTGCACTGGGTTCGGGGTTAGTTGATTTTCGTTTATTTTTGGCTCCGCTCTTGGTCTCTGGGAAAATTTCATTGGCATCTCTTATGACGGTCTTTCAAAACCAGTTCTACAGTGGGTTCCTTCTACCTGGGGCGTGTTATGGCTGCGATGGGTGTTTTTGTCAGTAGGTATTCTTCTTTTCACCTGGGGGTGTTTTCTTGTCGTAGACTTGCTCTTTTACCTTAGGCGATTTATATGCGCCTGGGTGTTTGTTATTTGTATAGGGAGTTTGTTTATCTCCATGGGTTTTCTACTGTTACTAGGCGTTTTTATACACAGGGGGCGTCCTTTTCTTCTGCAGGTTTTTTTTTCACCCTGGGCCTTTAATCTATTGCCGGGCGTCCCCACACGTGGCCCATGTTTTAATCTATGGCTGGGTTGTTGTATTTGTGGCCTGGGTTGTGGTATTGGTTTGTTCCCTTCCGTATTCCAGTAAAATCGTATTTTGTTATATTCTGTCACTTGTGATTTAAACCTCATTGCCTTCTTGTTGTTACTGTCGTAATAAATTCACTGCCCGATTAAGAGATTATTCATCATTGAAATTTTACATTCAGCTACGCTAGAGTAAATTTATTAAATGTCAATTTAGGGATAGACACCGGGCGCAACTGTTGAATTCGGGATGCAATTTAGTTGAGTGCAAGTGAAGTGTTGATTTGTTTTACTGCTAATTTTAGCTGTTGATACGTTAATTGAGGTTATTTCATTCTGGTTGCAATTTAAGCTATGGTTATTTTAATTTAATTATTGTTATTTAAAACACTATATTTTAATTACTGTTGGTAAATTTCTGTTATTAAAACTACGGTCATAGCCCCTTGTTTGTTTCCTTCATTTCTTGCATTGCTAGTATTATTGAAAGTTGTCTACGATCTACTTTGCAGCATGTTCCTTGCCATATGGTTATATTTGGCTCTTGAGGGTTATGGTATTGTGATGGTATTCCTTTCCAGGTTTATGAGTTTCTATGACACAACATAAGACCTTTTTGTGTAATACTTTCATCCATTTAACCGCAACTGTTGAATGTTCCTTCCATTTACCAGTTCTCCCCTCGTCCTGGCGCGCTCTTGCCACTTAGAGAAGACAAGTCGCATCACGCCCTTGGCTGTGCCCAAATCCATAACTCCCATAGTGCCTTATTCGCCCTAGCTGGAGAATTAACTGAAAACAACCCTTGCACGGCCCCCATCTGCGATTGGATTAAGACGCACGCCTCCACCCACAGATACAGTTCTAAACTTGTGCCTTACACCTATGCAGCAGAACTCATACACCGAAACCCTTGATAAACGATCTACCTTTCATTGCGTGGTATTGACGTTATTATCCTCCGCTAGATCGCATGATCTCTCTGTTCCCACCTTAGAGTTTGGAAATCCAAAAGTGCACAGGCCACTAGGGTGGCTGTAACATAAATCGAGATGTAATATTAATAAATGTTGTTAATATGGAGACCAACTACGCAATTAAACTGAAACTGAGGTATTTACGCTCTAAAAATAGATGATGGTATGTTATACTTATTCTTTAGTGAACGTTGAAAGTTTAAAAAATAATATTAAGAGACTTTTCTTCATATTCCTCTTTTCAATTTTTGATATCGTTTGCCCTTAATGGTGGTGAGGTTATTGTAAGGTATGGGATTAATCGTTAAAATAGCAACGGGAATATTAGTTTAACTCCCATATTAACTTTTGTTTAATTGCCTTGTTATCATGTGTTTAAATTGTAATAATAAGGTTGTTTAATTCACAAGGTCAATGATGATGGTGGATTCACATATTAATATTCGTGTAATTGCCTTGGTATTACTTGTTTAATTTGCAATAATAAGGTTTGTTTACTTTGCAAGGTCAGTGATGATGGTGGATTCACAATATTAATATTTGTTTAATTGCCTTGGTATTACTTGTTTAATTCACAATAATAATATTTGTTTTAATCCGCAATGTTAATAGTGTTTAATTGAACTATTCGTGATGATGTCTAAACTGCAAGGTTTTATCAGTTTAATTTGAAGGCTAATGATAAGGTCTAAACTGCAATGCCAACATTTGTTAATTTATTATGACTGGTATCCTGTTCTTCAAGTTGTTAAACCCTTCATGTTGATCGATTCTTAATGCTAATTTAAGGTGTACATATCGACTTATTGTGGTTAAAATGCTCTCAATACTGACCTAAAGTTGTAATCAACAATTTGGTTATGACCCGCCTTCAGGATGTAAAACTAAATTTAACCTAGACCGGTTTAGTGATAGGTAATTGTCGTCCTTTTAGATCTTAGAAATTGGCCTTTAGCCAGGAATACTCGTCGGGTAGTTGACGAGGTTGTATTTAGCCTATGCTCTCCTATGAGGATTGTTGTTCTTAAACCCTTATTGTACTTGGATGTAATCAATCCCTTGTTACTCTGTTGTGTCGGGAGTGATCTAGACACCTCCTGGTAAGCCTTAGTACCTGTGTTTGTGTGTTTTTTGTGTCAAGAATCTAGTGCCGTATCAAAAGTCTCGGGCCCTTTAAAGGTGTAGTTTCCACTCTTGCGACACACCTGAGGGGCTTACTAGTTTCTTCCTGAGTAGTTGGCCAGGAGCCTATCTGACCTTCTCTCTCTCCGGAGTAGAGGGCTAATATTAAACGCCCTGCTTTTCTGTGCAGCAATAGTAAACTCCGCTACTATGGATTCTCACATCCGTGGCTGTACTGTATGTAACACCTAGTGTGGTTTTCTGCTTATAGCTGCTTGTTGTGCGCCTTGCGTCCTCTTGTTGTGATCGTCATGGTTGCGTCTTGTCAGTCGTCGGGTGGCAATGTAGAGTCCAGTGTGTCTATTTCCCTCCCCACACATGTGCACACACGGTTAAAACAAAAAAAATTGCACGCGTTGTCAGAGTAGTTGTCCTTAACTAGGAGGGTTGTTACAAAATCTTCCTAACTGAGACTGGTTTTATGATGCCTTGTATTGTCGAATTAAATTATGTCCATGTATGACTATGGCAGACAGCTTAAGAATCGTTGTATTTTTACTTTGTCATTCTTGATGTATGGAAGAAATCTCAATAATTCAAGAAATTTATTTATCTGATCATCCATGGTCATTTGACTGAGCCTTAGCTCATAAACTTCCTTAGTATTTATTTCGTAATAGATTTCTAATAAATATTTTTTCTTGAAGTATTTCTTGAAATCTGACCATTCCATTTGTTTCTCTTTTAATCCCTTGGCCAATTTCAGGTCTTTCCACTAGATACTCACTTTTTCCTTCAGGTTATAAATAGCCATTCAAACTTTCATGTTACTAGAATAATTATAAATATGGAAGTATTTATTTATATCCAGAAACCATGCTTCACCCTCTTCACCCATCTGGATTCTTCATCAAAGTTGGATGGTTTGGTCTTCTTGAATTCACCTTCCAAGCGATCCACCTATTTTCTTTTTCTTCCTATAGTTGTTTTGTCTCCTGCCACTTCTGTGTTGTCGGAAGAACCGTTCTCATTGTCCATTTCATGAACATAATTTTTTGAGGATATTTTGTTGAATTCCTCCTCCTTTTCATTGTCTTTTGGTCTCTTCTTTGTTACTATGTTGTGATTCAACACTTCATTTATTTCCTGCTGGTCTTCGTGTGCCTTTTTCAGTTTCTCATTATTTGCCTGGAATACTTGCAGTTCAACGATAAGGTTCCTCATTGTTTCCAGAACCTGGGTGGTTGAAATTCCTTCACCGTTTTGTCCAGGTTCTTTACGAGGTCCTTGATCAATATTCTTTTCAAGTTTGATCTCCTCTTCATTCTATGCTGCCATTATCGCAATATACGAATACAAAAATTGTTTGTAACAGTAAGCATTTTGTTAGTTTTTTCTTTTAACATAAATAAAACGAACTAAACTAATTTGGCCTTGCCCTGAGGTCCAAGTGTTCTAACCTTCAGCTTTGATACCATATGTAATGTACCCCAAATTTACAAAATAATTTTGTTTTTATTAGGTGCATTAAAACTCATTGACTCTGCAATACTTGTTCAAGAATAACTCTATTATCATCATTATTGGATTACGACATGTACCTCCTTGTAATTGAAGAAAATAGAAACCAAGATAGTTATCTTATCTAAGTGAAGTCATTTTATTAAAATATTTTAGTGCATAAAAAGCTGTGAATAATAGACTAGCATTTAGTCTGCTCACAATACCTGTATTATAAAAAATGATGTCTATAAATTCCTATTGTATCTACTTAGCGACTATGGTATCCCTACCATAACATGGATACCATTCTTACCTATATAAGTGTTTTACCAAAGTCTCAACACATATATATATATATATATATATAAATCTTAGCATATTCAATTTTGTAACCATTAAGTGAAATCTTAACACGTACCTATGTATAAAAATCCCACACATGGAGTTCTTAGTATGTACCACTATGCATATATATAAAAAATTGATTGATTTAGCATACACAATAAACCCTTACTCGTTATATATATATATATATATATATAGATATAGATATAGATATATCATGGGTTATATGAATTAATACACATTTGCACTATTCCACAAATCGTATTATTGTAACAAGACATTCCACCACATTTAGCTCATGTCCTAACACAATAACTAGTTGTTATGCACACATGTGTTATTGTTACAAAGAGACTGTTATAGGGTAGTTATGACCACATATAATTTGATGTATCATACGCCATAACCCATCTAGTCTTATAAGGATGCCATGTCTAAACCTATACCTATCAGTGTTAACCCTACCCGACTCATATCATATCCCAACATTGAATATGTTTGGAAGCCATGTTAATGGCGGGTCATATTGATCTGTAATTGCATTTACCACTGGCTAAGACATTTAAAATAGGTCTGTCTTGTACTGGATGGTTGGGCAGTTGCGCCCAATGTGGGCTCGCCATATCCATTTATTCACATGGCTACAGTAGTATGTGTTCCTGTCACACATTACTCCTCATTTTGCAATGTGTTTGAGGTTATTACGCTCATTGTTTCCTTTGGCTTCACGAAAACCCTCCTCTTCTCTGTGTGTGTTTCGGTCTCTGCGCAAACCATTGTGGCTCCCTTCTTGTGTCCGACAAATTGGAGAAAATACTTTCGGCCTTGGTAAACGATTCCGGGAACGAAACCAGTGAGGTTTCTCTTTGTGCAAGGTAATACTAAAACCTCTCTCTTCATTTTTTCTGTAATTCTAGTCGGTAAAACTAGTTTGGAAACTGTTGGTGTTAGCAAAGCTTGGTATCTCTCCTTTGTGGATATTTCTCCCATTTTCTACCATGGCCCGAATCTTCAGTGTCCCTTTTGTGTTTACTTGCCTTATTGTGGGACACTGTTAACAATTAACACTCATGCATGTAATAATGTTTTTCTTTTAACTGTGGGGAAATCCCAAAATATATGTGTTGTGTTAGAGAGTTAACCTTGCAAATCCTGTAACTTAGTCTAGCAATGTTTTAATTATTCTGGGTGTGTTTTTGCAAATTTACCTTGCAAAATCCAAATACAAAGTTTAAAGGAGTCACGCTCTATATTACCTCATAGAGGATTTTGGGATTTAACCCTACATGCATATATAAACATCATATATATATAGGATAGACCCTCCATGAGATTCATAGATTCATTCTATGTAATTTTTATTGACAGTGTAGATTCGTGAGAAAGTATGTCACTCATTCCTTCTGCGGTTAATTCACAATTCGCATTTTGTGTGTAAAATAATAAATCTTGTGTTGTATGATTTAACCTCTGAGCTCCATACGGAAATAGATATAGGTAATGAATACATCTTTTTCTTGGAAAATACATTCGATATTCGTAAAATGGAATGAATTTGGGTGATTTCCCGCTTTTGATTCATGATTTCACCTTCTGTGTTTTTAATAGGCAAGGATTAATATACAGATGTATCATAACATCGGCCTTCTATCCATCAATTCCTATGGTATTTTTATATGGCATAATTACATATATAAACATCACTCTGCTCGTAATTTCCCTCTTTTTTTAAATAGTTACAATGTAAATTACTTCAGTTTACATAGAGAAATAAGGTAGAACCTTTCTCCACTTTGTCTTAATGACTTTGAATTTGTAAATTATTTTCCCTTGATTTTACAATGTGCATACTAGTAATATTATTCTCTTTGTATGCAAAAAGGGTTTCTTGCCTATATGTGTAATTCATAACTAAGCGTGTGAGACTTTCATCTTAAATCCTTTGTGTTTCATATACTTATACAACATTGTAAAATTCGTAAAACCTACACTATGTGTATAATAAAAGGCATCGTTACCCTTTGTGGAATCTGCGACTATGTGCTATGTGAGTTATTATAAATCTGGGTAAGTTGTAGTTTGAGATCTGGGTAAGCAAAGTCATTTCTTTACCCTCTCGAGGTTGCGCAACTATGCTCTGTTTTACTTATTTCACACTGTGTAATTTATAACTTGTATAACTTCTTTATCATTGTTATGATTCATAACTTGCATATTATTCTCTATTCCCGTGTGATTTATAACTTGTATTTTAAATTCTTTCTTTTATAAATTGTATCTTGCATTCTGTACTTAAAAGCATTATACTCAGATTTCATCAATTAATGATGGGGCTCTGATTTTGTTTTTGCAAGGATACCCATAAACAAGATTATGGACCCACCTTCCCCCTTTGTTTGTGGATGGTTGTCACACAAGTTCCTGTGACGATTTTTCACTTCACAGAGTTCAAGATAAGTAATTATTTATCTCTATTCTTATAAGTAAATTCCATTTTAAAGGATAGTATAGTTTGATAAGCCCTACCCCTTTATCTATGTAGGTTTATGCAGTTCGAAGGAAACAGATCAAGGAGAGCCTCCTTGTTTGAAAAAGGTACTCGAGTTCCAATCTTGGCGTTTTATACAAAAATTCTCAGATTCTATCTATCAGTGGTAAAGGAGTCCTTTCCCTAGGGTACTCCATAGTAGTAAATTTGAACCATGGTTTGATGGCTACTCAGACTATTTGTAATTTATTTTTAATTGAATATACAGGTTGTAAAAGAAACACCATTCTGAACAAGATTCAATTACTATGACAATCGCTATAGCATGTATTTGTAGACTATTGAATCACTATTTGTCTATGGATTATAAACGTACATAATATGTAAATTTTCATAAAGGAGGAATGTTATTTGTTCCATCTATTCCTCATGAAACTTATATAGAATCTGAAACAATAATTCTGCATATATATCTACATCCAATTCAATGGTTATTATAAATACAGTAGCAGTCTTATTTCTTTGAAGATTGAATATATATATATACAGTTATATATGTACAAGCATAATCCTACTAAAATATTGTTAGGTACCTACAATAGTACTCTTATTTTTCCTTATGCATGATTACAGATATGTATATATCTATAAAACTATCTATATATGTATAAACAATAATCACATAAACTATCTCATTTCTGACATCTAATAATCAACATAATATTAACAAGAAAACAAGTCCAGGTACATATCTGAATCTGATGCTAGGACACAAATGGAACAACCACGTTCCACCCAACCCTAGAATAGAACAACCAGTTTACTTGCTTTGTTCACTCCCTATCCTGAGAATGAGTCCATAAGGGCAAATTGAAATGATCATCCTTGTCTAAATTTCTCTACCATAGATTAGAAATTCCATTGCCTCAGACTAAACAATGTTCATAACAGCAAGTAGTTTCCTTTCTCCAACATACTAAGAAACATCTTGCCTCCTCCATATGTTGTATTTATGTGCATCTTGTGCCTAGGTCTTTCCTTCCCTTCTTGGGAATTTTTGCAACCTTACAAATCCTTGATTTTTAGGGGCTGCAAGTGGTCAAATCCCTCATTTGCCACTTGTAAAAATCATCCCTGAGGCAACTCAAATCTGTTCCCCACTCACGGAGTCACGGTCAGTTGTTTTCAACCTGGTTGTTCCATTTGTCTTCCAACATTTAATATATAAAAAGGTTTGTCTTTTACATGTTTCACAATCAAGAAGTTAGTTGGGAAAATCAAATCCTTGCCCAAAAACCATAAATAATTAATTACAATAATCAAATTCAAAATTTGGATTTTCCATAAATGGAAAATAATTTCCAAATTTGAATTTGCCAAAAACATAAATTTATTCCCAAGTACAGTTAGACTTTAATAATTAATTATTTTTGCGGATATTACAGTAAATCCACTAAATATATTCGGGACAAACTTCAAAATAGTTATGAAGGATATTCAAAAGTCAAAGAAGCAAAGCTTCAAACTTACAGAGGTTAGTTCTAACAACTAAAGATGAAGGAAATTGAGAAATAGTAAATGCAATCATAGGATTGGGAGAAGAAATTAAATAATCTGTAATTGTTCAAAAGGTACTAAGATCTCTTCTTATGAGATTTGATCATAATATATCAACACTAGAAGAAAGAGCATATATAGAATCAATAAGCATGGACGAACTACATGAAATCTTCAGAGCATATGAAATGAGAACTGAACAGGAAAATCCAGATATAAAAGAAGCATCTTTCAAAGCATCCAAAAGCTCAAAGTAAAAGGAAATAAAAAAGAAAAAGAACATAGCAGCAACACTGACATCTTGGAAGATGATGAAGAAATGGCCAATTTTGTCAAGAGATTGAACAAGGGAACCAACGACAGATATAAAGGTAATCATCCATTGATTTGTTTTAATTGTGATGGTATTGGTCATTTTGCTAACAAATTTTCTGATAAGAAAAATAAGTGGAATGATAAAGATTACTCAAATAGAAAACAAACATATAAAATCAAAGGAACCATAAAGCAAGTTTTCAAGAAAATCTTATGCACCAAAGAACACATCTCCTCATCGGATGAATAAGAAGTCATTGATAGTGAGACATAAAGATTTCTAATCATGGATGTAGAAGACTTTGATAAACAAGACACCAAAGAAGAATATGAAGAGGCACAAGTTGACTACCGAGAAGAATTGTTGACTTCCATATAATTTATAAGAAGATAAAAGAGGAAAAACAAGAAGCTACAAGAAGAACTAGACAAGAAGGAAGACACTCAAGAACTAGAGAAAATCATTACATAATTGAAGGTTCAAATATAAGAATATAAAAGAATTGAAGAAGCACTCAAAGAACATTTAGAAGAAACAGACCGGATCATTGGAAATTTGGAAGCAAAGATTGTCACATTGAGAAAGGATATTCAAAATAAAAATATGCACAACAACTCAAAAGTTTTGGATGACATTATCCACATTCAAAGGCCTAGTCATGACAAGTCCAAACTTGGATACAATCAGATAGAAAAGGGATCAATATCCAAAGCAACAAAACAAGAAACATATCGAAAAAGTTATGGAGAAAAAATCAAAGGGGATAGGAATACCTACAAGGAAGATTACAGGGACACTCCTCCACCGAGAAGATTCAAGTTTCAAAATCTATGAACGACAGAAACAAATAGGCCTTAGGAAGAAGAAGGATTCATAAGAGTAAATACTTTCAGAAGATCTTCAACTCCCATGTATCAAACTATCATTTTTGGTTTATGTTATGCATGAAATAATTTTGGAAATAAAGTTGTAAGTTGCAGAGCTAATAGCAGGAACATAAACAACTTTGAAAGACATACACAAAATGGTTATCCAAGAAGGTCTAGTGAAACACAGAGAAGAATCTACAACATGTTTGAATCATTCAACACTAAAGGGGAATGTTATAAGTGAAATAACTTTGGACACATGGCCAAAGATTGTAGAATGACAATCTCTCCTAGAGAACCACAACAGAACAACAACAATCATAGATACGAGCCTCAGAAGAGAACATGGATAAGAAAGCATAATCAGTATAGCAATGAAGAATGCACATTCACTCTACAATATAAGCAGAAGAAGCTTGGTTGGTATGTTGACAATGGTTTTTCAAAACACAAAGAACAGGTGAACAAATACCAGGTCCCAGAGACCACAAGACTGGAAATAAAAGGATATTAAGAAAATTCTATAGAGAAAAGGAAATATGAGGGATAAAAAAAGGTTTGGAAAATAACTGAAAGAAAAGAATGACATGTAAATAAGGAACAGGTTCAAGAGATTGTACTTTCAAGAACTGTAGTGAGATATGAATCCGTAGAAAGCATGAAAGAACTTAGAGCTCAGATAGATGATGAATCTACCAATGAAGATGGTGATGAATACAAATCATAGCAAGAATTGTTCTGAGCCATCTGACTTAGAGACTCCTATATTATATGAATAATAGACAGGGGGAGTCTATGGAGTAGCTGAGACAAACAAGAGAAACATCCTATTAGCATCTTACAGAGTTTGAGTAAACATAGTAATGCTAAAAAGAAAACAATGGAAAAACTCCCTACGAGCTATGGAAAGGAAGTGCAGAAAACAACCTCTACATCAAGGTAACTCAAGGTAGTATTTTATTAATTAAAATTTATGTTCATGATATTGTTTTTGGAAGCACTAATGATAGGTTAAGATGGAAATTTTCAAAGGACATGCAGAATGGATTTGAAATGTCATTACTCGAAGAACTATACTTCTTTCTATGTCTTCAGATATGTCAAAGAAACCAAGGAATTTTTATTTCTCAAACTAAGTACATATTAGAGAAATGCTAAAGAATTTCGGAATGGAAAAGTGTAAACTAGTTACCACTCCTATGAATACCAGTTGAAAGTTTAGAAAAGATGATGATTCAAAGTCTACAAACCAGAGGCAATACATGTCAATGATTAGTAGCTTACTATATGTGACAACAAACAAACCAGATGTAATGCAGGAAGTTGGACAGGTGGCACGATTTCAAGTAGCACCAAAGGAAACACATGTATTAGCAGTGAAGATTATTTTTAGATATCTCAAAGGAACATAAGATTTTGGATTATGGTATCCAAAAGGAAAGGATATATCACTTATTTCCTACACAGATGCAAATTGGGTAGGTTGCATTGATGACCGACGAAGCACCAATGGAGAAACATTCTACTTGGGTGAGTGTTTAGTATCATGGTTAAGCAAGAAACAATCATCAATATCATTATCTACAGACGAGGAAATGTATATTGCAGCAGCAACATGTTGTACATAGGTTCTATGGATGAAACAAACTCTGAAAGATATACAGGTTGAGTATGATGATCCCATTCCAATCTATTATGATAATACAAGTGTCATCAATATCTCAAAGAACCTGATGATGCACTCCAATACAAGGCACATTCCAATAAAGTATCACTTTCTACGGGAACAAGTTGAAGAGAATAACATCAGAGTTGAATATGTGGACACAAAAGAACAAGTGGCAGACATCTTTACAAAAGCACTTCCAAGAGAAGCCTTTGAGTATCTTCGCCAGAGACTCGGAGTAATTTATACTCGAAAATGAATGCTTTTGAATGCTTATCTTATATGTCTCAGATATACAAAAGGAAACACCATAAAGAGGACAGTTTAGGTTGGAAGATCAATTTTAGGAAGAGTTCAGTCAGAGGGAGTATCCCCAAGGGTAGTTCATTTAGGGGGAGAAACCTTGGATGGAAAAATACCTTTGGCATTGATGACAAAAGGGGAGATATTTATCAACGACAAAGGTAAATGGAAAGGTAAAGGTAAAGGGGGAGATGAGGGAAATGAATTCAGTATTGAATCAGAGTGTTGGCATCAATTCCAAAGGGGGATGTTTTTGATTAATTGGGTTGGTTGTCATTGATGTCAACCCTTAAAGAAAGTCTGGTAGTGAATTTCGATAGCACAATGGTTTGGGTAATGGACCTAAGTTTGTTTGATGAATAATGGTATGAGTTTTGATATATTTGTAGGTAATACTATTACATATGGATAGTACATGTCATTCCATTTTTGGTGGTATGTGGAACGTCACATAACTCCTCACGGTTAGATATTTATGTCCATGTGAAGTTGGAGAAAGGTTTGGCTAATGGATCTAAGTTTGTTTTATGGATAATGGGATATGTTTTGATATATTTGTAGGTAATAATATTCTATATGGATAGTACATGTCATGCCATTTCTAGTGGTATGTGGAACTTCACATAACTCCTCACAGTTAGAGATTTATGGTCATGTGAAGTTGGAGAACCCTCATGAGTCATCTAGAAGCCCCAAAAGGTCAAAGTAGTCAAAGTGGTTTAAGAGATTTTAGAAGGTAAATAATAAAGTGAAGTGATGAGTGTACTATAAGTCAAAGTGAATACAAAATAAATTATTTAAATAATAAATTTAATGGAGAAATTACTAAGTTGACAAGTGGTTAGAAGTAGGTTAACCCTAAAATAAGGAAAGTGGGTTAAGATGGTTAAAAGGTAAGCCCTTGAGGAAGCTACATGAAAGTATAAATAAGAGGCAAGGCTCTCTCATTTTAATAAAACTTGAGAATATTTAATATCTACATGTGACTGAGGTAACCAAAGGATATCTAAGCCTAATTTTAGAGGGAAGGTGAAGTAAAGAAGGCCGAAATTCAAGGGAGGATAAATTCTTTTGATGATGCTTTCTAAGGTATGTTATTTATAGGTCATCTCACCATTTTTGAAATAAATTTTTTTATAGAATGATTCAGATCGTGAAATTAGGATGCCATTGAAGAAACATATCCAAGTATCTTTGATACAAATTTCAGCTTGTGGTTCATTTTATCTTTGTAGTTACACGTCATGGAAAATAGGGTTTGTGGCTAATCTTGAAACTAGTCTAAAACAAGTGTTTCGGGTAAAAATGTAATAACTTCTTCAGAAAAGATCCAAATTCAGTAAGAACAAATGTGTTGGTTATATTACAGTCTTTAGTATTATGTGTACAATTTTCAGATCCATACAACAAACATTCTGTGCAGGGCATGCTCTACAAGTTCACTCTCTAGAATAATCCAAAATTCAACAAGGTATGTCATTTTTTATATAACTCATTTTCTTAAAGGTTCCAAGTAGTGAAGTCTGGAGGACTTACATAAAAGACACTCAATAATATTGTGTGCAATTTTTAGATCTTTATTCATTACAGGTAGATAGTTATGATTATTTCAAGTTAGGGTTGTTGATTAATCCAAAATTAGTCATGTGAGACTAAAGTAAAGTTTGATGAAAATGCTAGTCTCTTGTTGTTAAAGTTAAGGAAGGTTTGAAGGTATGTGATGTTATACACCAGGTCTATTACATTGTTACAAATAATATGTGGATGATGATGAAATTGATGAGGGCTTTTGGTTGAGTTACATGTTGGGTACATGGTTGAGACAAGTAGTTGATGAGTTGACACATACATGAAGTGTATAGTTGATGATGTTGGTACATCTTGATGAGTCATAGTTGATGAGTATTTGATACATGATTGGTACATACTTGGTACATGGTTGGAAGCACTTGTTAGTAGTATTGTTGACACATGGTTTATGGATGATGTAGCATACTTGTATTGGTATATTATTAGAAGCACATAGTGATCTTGGTGATGATTATGAGTTGTTATGTTATGCTTGGTTGATGCACATATTTAAGACTTGTCTTGGTGATTGATCTTGGTGAGTAGATCTGATTTGGTTGATAAGATTGTTGAGGCAGGTTGTTGCGATAGGTTGTTTGGACAAGTTGGTGTGACATGTTATTTGTACATGTTTCATGCATGGTTGATGCACTTGTTCATGGTACAGGTTGAGTTATAGGTTGGTGCATCATTGATGCACTTGTTTATGGTACAAGTTGATTATAGATTGAGGTACAGGTCGATGCATGGTTCAGGTTATTGGTATAGGTTGTTTGGTGCAGGTTTACAACAATATATCTCATAGTGATAGTGTGACAGTGCTTTCATCATTCTACTTCTACGTCAGGGCGGTTGGACGGGAAAAGGACAGGTGGTTGTAGCCACCTTTCGATTATAGTGGAAGAACATAGGGGGTTGTAGCCTCCTTCTGGATGTATCCAGAGAATTGGGGAATTAGAGCTTCCCTTAGGTTGTACCCTAAGAAATTAGGGGGTTGGAGCCTCCTTCCAGTTGCAGATGGAAAACAAAGAAATTTCATTCTTCCAATGAATGTAATTATTAAAGACATATAAGAAACATTATTTTGTGGTTTTATCCTGCTTTGGGTTTCCACATAAAAAAATTGGTCTATTGTGTATGTGTATGATTGCTCATTTGTTCATTGTTATTTACTCTGCAACTATTGGATGATAACAATACATTGATATAACACTTGCATTTTGTGGTTAAAAAGGATAATTGCTCTATTAATGATTCACCCCCCCTCTCAGTAATCAAACAGATACCTGTAACGTCTCATGCGTATTAATATTAATTTTTGTTTTTATTACTTATAGATATTTTAATTCACGGATTGAGAAACAAATGGTAGAATTTACTTGCATTTACTTAAAAGAACATACCTACATTAATTATTCAAGAAACGAAGCATGTGTGAAAGGGTCCCTCTTCTTTGATATCACTCTTTGAAATTTCACACTACAACGACAGTCGAATGAAAATGGCCAATACAAGATCCCATCCTCTGCCTTAGTCCCTGATTCACCTTCAAATCCTACACTCCTCTCTAAATAACATTTATCGCCTTCATTCCACTCTAAAAAAATCATCACCTCTGATCCCAATCGGTTCCATGCTTACATTATCGAAGGGATATCCTTGTCGATTGATATAGATTTATAAATGGAACCAAATGAAATACAAATGTATAACAAAAAAACACACAAAGATACAATAAAACTTAACTTCTATTAAGAAAGAGAACATGGTGAAACTGTAAAATTAAAAATGAAACAAACTTTCTCGAATGGTGGAAGCTAATCTCTGAGAAGACATATTATGGCTACACTCATTCACAAGAATATGAGTACAAAGAGGCTCCAAAAGCCCCTTTGACATAAATAATAAATGATAAAGCACTAAACATCTAAAACCCTAACCCTAGGAGATGAAATGCCAAAAGGTTTCTGATCCTTGATGGTGTTATACATTTATTTTCCACTTGATCACTTGATGGGCATCATCTATGGGTTAGAAGTCTGAAACCATGAATTATACCACTTTTCCCTTGAGTTTGAAACATCTTTTCTCCTAGTCGTGGTCACCCCTTTACAGCCCATGGCCATAAAGTGTTGGTCACTCCTTGTCTTGTTTCCAAGGGAGGCCAATGGCTCCCTACAAGAATGAAGGGTGTGATCGGGTCTATTACTCCATATTTAGGATTGGTTTTGGGAGATGCTATTAAATCCTATATTTTTTGTGGTTCAACCTGTAGAATATTTTCATCTTGGGCATGTATATATTATCCAAATTACCGTTTGATCTTATCTCTACTATCCTATAAATAATGGGGGTCTCTCATGGGAAAGAAGGGGGGGGGACTAAAAGAAAACTCATTCTGGCAGTTTGATTACATAACCTGGGCAAGGAATTAGGGAAAGGACTGCATCAACTTCTTTTTAAGGTGTAATCCATTTGTTTTATCAATAAAATATGTACAATATGTTCCCCTCTACCTAGATGTGTATGTAATTTTTATATTTCCCGGTGGAGAATTAATTTTTTCATGTGTTATGATACATTATTAGATATTCATTATTTTTTACACGATAATCTTGACGTTGTGAAAGGTTTCTATGTCTCCATTTGTGTATATCTAAGATGGTAAGAGTGAAGGGAATATTTGTGGAGTCTAATAGCTAAGGAACATGCAGTGACAACGGTTAGATCACCAAGTAAGATTTCCATTTTCATGTATGAATTAGATATAGGAAAATATATCATTTACATATCTATTATGTATTAGGTCTAGGAATATCCTAAGGGAGGTATCTCCTGCAAGGCGAAAATATCCTACAATGGATAGGGGTAGTTTATATGTCAACTTCCCGAGGGCGTAAATTTTGCATAGGACATATGTTTGGGGTGCCTGATACATCGTTGGAAAGGTCTAGCTGAGGAGTACACATTTCGTTCACCCTAAAATTTTCCTTGTCTACATTTTGGGCATTTTCAATCCAAAAAACATCATTTAGGGCCTCAAAACAATCCCAAAAGTTTGGGACCCGAAAAACTGTAAAAAAATGCCAAAATGGAAAATTGTTCTTTGAGCCAGTAGAATAGGTTTGTGGCCACCGATATCCACTTGGATCATTGAACACATCTATGCCTATAATATCCCATTCATTTCTTAGGGTTTCAATCTCATTATACATTTGAGCAACTTTCATGAGGTCCAACTTGTTGCTAGCACCTTCAGAATCCACCAATTCTCTCATCTTTCTCACATATCTTATAACCTTAAGGATGGTATATAGAATCTCAACAATCTCATGGAGGTAAAAAAGATACTACAACTTTAAACTAATCTTCTTATAGGGCTCTGCAATCTCATACCTAACCCTCTGCATCGAACCCTACAAGATGTTAACCCTAGATTTAACCACGATCAAAACCTCATTGGCATCCTTTAAGCTTGAGAGATGCTAAATAAACTCATCATAGCATGAATAGACTTAATTTATAAGTTTTTTTTCAAGCAAGTGGATCCTTGCAACTAATTTATCCATGCACGAAACCTAAGATCCATCATTGAGGGATTCATTGGAAAATTTTGTAGAGTTGAAACCATCAGAAAGAAATTTGGTGAATATGGGGTCATTCGTGAACTCTTCTTCAAGGGGTCCATCATTCAAATCCCACTACAGATCATTCAAATCAGGCTCTTGGGGCATCAAATAGGGTTTGAGGGTGGCTATGTGGTGCAAGGGGAGGATGGAGCATTGTTTTCAGATAATAGTATGTCGCCTCCTCTGTGAAATTTATTTATGGACCTTGTGATTTCATTTTCCCTTCTATTCTATAGAATTGAAATTGTAGAATTGTATGGAATAGGAAACATACATACCTGGTGAATGGGAATGCAAATTCGAGGAAATACTCTACAGATATGGATGTTTGCATGTCTGAGATGGATTGAAGAATGAGTTGGTGTAGATCTGGTGAGAATTGAGAAAATGGAAACACCAGAGGAGAAAGGGAAAAAATTTCAAATTCCCTGATCCAAGAGAGGTGAAATGTGTGCTTATTGAGGTTTAATAATACTTAAAAATTCCTATTAACTATATCTACGGAATTTCGTTGGCTTCTGACAAAAGTTCGTCGATATAGTGACGAATGTTTGACTATATATCAACAAACTATTCGTCACTAGATCAATAAACATTCTTCATAAGTGAACAAAATCCTGTTGATATATCAACTCCATGTCGTCGCAAAAGAGATGACGGAAGAGTGTCATCAAATCTACGACGAACATTGGGGAGCCCAAAAAAAATGATTGAAATTGTAGTAATTTGCAATTATATGATTAATTTAACCCATAGTGTCATAATATTTTGTTGAATTTTGACCCCATATGTATTAGTGTATAATACCAATATGTAACATACCCCAGCTTAATTGAAGAACATTACCATGAAAAATACACATAATAATATTAATTTTCTACTAAATAAATTATTGTATCGTAACAACTCAAACATACAACTTTCACCATTATCTAAATGCATCTACAACATGTCGAGTTAACATATAGATGTACATAATAAAAACATTTCATACATAGAGTAAAATTTCACAACAGTTTAAGTCATAAACTAACTCACAAACATATAAAATACTTATCTTTTCAGAATAGGTATGCAACCGACTACTTAGGACAGACGTTCCGCCCAACCATAGACTTGTTGTTCTAGACCTCAACAAAAATCCACTCCCAAGTTTGGTATATGAATCTGCAAAATAGGGTGGTCTCTCACTATCCACTCACAACTTAGAAAATACCACAACCAATTGGAATTATCCTACACCTATCTTGATTCTCAACCAGCTCTCTTCCTCATCTCTTACCCAACACAAGGAATGTACCCCTTCACTACTCTCTAATCATCAGATATCCCATTCATTTATTGAGGTCTCTCTAGCATAGTTAACTAGGAAACTCACTAGAAACTCAAGGGAACTCACTACGAGCAGAATTACCAAGAAATAAAACAACAACAAGATTTTTGCTCCAGTGTAACTCACATACACAATTTCAATCTTCAAGCCTAAAAATTTGTTTATTTTGCAAGAATAACAACTTTCTTCTTTAGTCTTCAATAGCTCCAAATAGTTGCTAACATGACCACCATTATTTCCTCCAAATTTTATCACTTTTCTCTCCCTTGTTGTCCCAAAATATGCATGTAAAAAATACTTCCCATGAAAAAGTATGACTGATTAAAACACCCCCCTTGGACATACAAATTTCCTCTCTTTTCTTGCTTGTCTTGACTTGCACTCTTTTTTGTAGGGTAAATGAACCTCGTAAGAGATAACTCCCTTAGGCTCTTCCTAGAACTACGATATAATATAGATGTAAATGGTAGATTTTCCTAGATCTAATTCATAGAAGAAAAGGATCTACAAGTAAGTGGAATCGAAGGCTTACTTGATGATCCGACAACTTTCCATGCATGCTCTTTAGTTGTTAGCTTACACAAATATTCCCTTCTCTCTTACGAACTTAGATCTACAAGTCATGTTGTTGGTATTCAACATGACTTGTAGAGGTTGTTGATCTATATCCAACATGACTAGTGGAGGTTGGTGATATAATGCCAGTATGACTCAGAGTGACTGGAATTGTGTTTCCATCATGGCTGGCGGTGGAAGTTGGTTGCGACATTTGAGACCAAGGTTTTGGGAAATCCTAGTTTTGAGAAATTGTAGGCTAGGAAGGGTTCTGGTATACACCATGGCCCTATCTGGATGGGTAGCGCTAACTGAGGGAGTCAAGGGGACTCCACTATCCATAATAATGAAAACTCATGAAAAAATACAAAATCCTAAGGCCAACTAACAATCAAAGAGCACACCAAAATAAAAAAAAGACCAATATGCACAGAAACATGATAAAGTGGATGAAAGGGGCCTCCCTCCCTAAAGTAGGTATGCCTTTCCCAAGAGGGTCTTGAGACTCCCTTTAAAAGATTAGATGTATCAGAATCAATTATAAGGGCCCTCGTGGGATTAACAACTAGTCAGTCAGATCCCCCCAGAAACATATATTTCATTAAATTTGGAAATATTCAGTGGATCTAGAATTTTAGAACTTTATCTAGATTGAGTTTTTTCAAAAAAGGAATTAGAAAATCATTTAATCCATTACTTTGAATGTATATATTCACCATTTTTTTGTTATAAAGGTATCATTATAAACTTTCACGTATCATTATAATGTATTCCCATTATTATTATTTATATTTTTCTATTGAAAGTTAAATGGATCTAGATCACAATAGTGGATCTTGATTTAGCTACATCTTAACTTGTGTGT
>JZKD02S1685958.1:18443-30180 GCA_000966675.3 Picea glauca
TGGAGCTCTGAATATTAGGCTTGTGCATGTAACATAAATAAATGTAAATTCAATTAGCTTGTGAATTAATAAAATTGATTTGTAATCTTAATCGCTAAACATACACTTTCAATATTTTACCAAATAAGTTGCAACCCTGGGGGCATAGGGTAGTCGGTGATGGAGTGTATTGTTAAGGCACACCATTATGTGAAGTCACTGGTTCAAAACCTCGTCTTACCTTGTGTGTCGCATATGGGGCATCATGGGCACACCTGGAGGTTATAGTGGTAGCAGTTGGATAACACGACCACATGTCACGCGTGTGCGTGCCCAACTAGTTGTTAATTCCGCCAGTCACAATATATATATTACCAAATAAGTTTCATCCTACTATTTTATTTTGTCTTGAATCTTGATTGTACTAATCCTTGTTGTGTGTCTGAATGAAAAACCATGAATATCCAAAATGGTGATGTTGTGACTTCCATAAATCCCATAACCACTTTATTGAAATCTTGGTAAGTATCAGGCTCAGTATCATATCCAATGTTTTGGATATTATAACCATGAGGGATATCCACAATAACTAGGGAGTATTCTTTTTCAGGAATAATATTTGCAATTTGTTCACAATCACCTAATATCACTTTATACTAAAAAGTTTCAAGCCCATTCCAAATGTAGTGATCAAGGGTGTCATCAAGTTCAACTGTTCGAACATGTCTCCTTCTTTCTCTTTCAAACTTGGTTTTTTGAATAAAAATTTTGAAGGTTTCAAGTAATCCATTTGCATTCTTCTTTGGAATATTTAATGAAACAAACAAACAAATATATATATATATATATATATAACCAATAAAATAGAAATAAATTAACCTACAAACGAATAATATGAATGTAATAAATCAACATTCCTTTTTGAATGCAACAAAAATTGTTTCAATGCTCTTGTAGAGCTTGAATCTGGATAGTTGAGTTTAACATCATCCCAACTCTCTTCATTCAACATATTAACCATTTCCTCTTGTATTCTCATATACACCTTGTGACTAAATAAAATAAATAAATAATGTTATAATGATATATATAACAAAATATTTAGAACATTGATATGTTAAACTGAAAAAATTGATTTACTTGTCCTAACATAAATAAAAATAACTCAACAAACATACTTTTTAAATTCATCACACATTTCTTCCAATGACAATTCACCTGACCTTACACATGATAATATAGATATGATAAGTTTCTCATCCTTCACTCTGTGTATCATTCTCCAAGGTGTTATAGTCATATATTCCGGAAGATTATTGATTTCAGGACATGTCTTACTCATGTTACATATTAAGGGTTTAGCCTTCTTAACTCTCTAATTTTTTGCACCAATATTTTCCCATAGGCTGAAGATCTTATCTATCAAATCCCATACACGTCCAGTTCTAAATCCCAAATTAAAATAGTTATCTATAGCTATAAATACATCACTTCCTTTGCGGTTTTTTTCTATTACATTTTCATCATCAATTCGGAAGTCTATTTCCATACAACATTTATTCTTAAACTTGGTGTCAACATTTGATCTCTCCCGACGACATATTTCAGAAAAATCATTATGGATGAGTCTCACCCTTTGAATGAAATTCATGGACATCCTGTACTAATTATCTTTGGTATGATCCCATGCTAATAAGTTTTCTTATGAATCTATTAAACCAACATAAATTATGCATTTGACTGTCTCGAAAAGAGGGTTATTGGGTATTCTTGCAACAATTCTCTTCTAGCCTCTACAAAATGATTTCCTCCAATCGCATAATATTTATAGTCAAAACATTTTGGTCTATCAAATTCATCCCTGCTAGGAACTTCCATTGGATCAACAAGAACTAGGTAGTCAACCACATGTGCATATGGATTGTACCTAATCAATGCTTTCAAATTGTGAATATCCAAGTGATGTGGTTTTCTAATATGATATTTTTCTTGCCCTTATGTGGGTTTATAAATCTACTTCACATTAAATTGAAATGCATGGCAATCATCAACTAAGTTCTTCATCCTCAATCTATTTTGAATGACATTTTTTGTTGTTTTCATAATATCATCTTCTATATCAGTATCTGGTATTATTATTTCTCTGCTTCCTTTAGGACCTTCATTATAATATTCATAGCTAACGAGGACTTCTTCATCATAAACAACATTTTATTTCTTTCTCTTGTGATTTAAATGGGTTTCATATAAATAAATGATTTCTTCATAATCAATAGGAATGGAATCATCCTCGACCATCGCTCTTTTGTTTTTTTTTTTCTTTATTCTTCTTGCAAGATGGAGTGATAACCTGATTGGGACTAATATCAACAAAATCTTCATTTGGAGTTTCCTTATCTTCAAATGTAACCTTTTTAGGATTTATATAATGAGGACTCTTCTTTATTCTTTCATGTTCTTGCATGTCTACTCCTCCAGCTTCAACCTCTGTTACTTTTAGCTTATTTTTCCTTCCTTCTTGTGCCTTATCGATATGAAAGGCATTGATGACTTCCATGATATTTTTATCTATAGAGTAAATCCCCACTAACATATGTGAAATTTGTTTAGCAAAATCCTATAAAAATAAAATATAACATTTCCATGTTAAATAAAATTAAAAAATTAACATGATACTAAAAATAATACAGGATACAAAAATAAAAATAAACAAACTTACATTGTCTTTCTCAATGTCTTCAACGATAGATGCACATAATTATATAATACATTCATCCATGTTATAATTTCTCAATTTCAAACAATATTTAATCTTGATATAAGTCATGGCTTGTTTCACGAGTGCATAAACAATAACTGTGTCTGGAATCAAACATATATCTTGTAGCAAGCCAAGTGGCTGATAATTTCCTTGCACATGTTCAAACTCGACACAATACAAATATAGATTTTCTCCATTGTTTCCTTGTTTTTCTTTAACAAACCAAGAATATTCTAGTTTTTTTTCACCTTCCATAGATTTCCACTCTCTAACATTGTTCATTTCCCTTGATAGCTCAAGTGTTGGACCTTGAACAAATGTTCTATCAATTTGTTTCCTAGCATTCATGGAGGTTCCAGTTCCAATTTTGGATGCCATTATTGCAGGTCGTGATACAGATACATTCACAGATATTTTCTTTCCTGCCATGTTTCTTATATGAAAAAATAAAAAAAATAAAAAATTGGGTCTTGTTTTCTCTTAGCCTCATGATCTCAGACCACAATCATATTAAGAATCAAGATTCTACACGCTCTCTTAGAATTCATTCCTTACACAAGATTTTTCATTCTAATTCAATAAATTATATGGGTTTATAGACACATATTTAAATGACAACAAAACTCAGAAATATGCACAATTTCATAAATGTAATATTCAAAGCTTGAATACAATACTGCCTCAATGGGCCAGATGCCTTTTTGGCTTGCTCTTACATGGTGTCTGGACCTCTTCTCATAACACCCGCAGGCATTTATATAAAATAAATATGATATCATGGATCATTTTTTAGATTCACAATCCCCTCAAAAAATCTCTAACTAATTTCCACAAGCAACAATAAACAACAAACCCAACATATTAGATGTGCGGTTACATAAATAAGTGAGGAAATTGCACCCTCTTTCCACAATGTCTTCTGGAAGTTTTGAATTTTAATTTTGATTGAGGAGGGGGTTTGATTCTTTTGCATCAGACTCCTAGGGTACAAAATTTCCATGATCTCCTAATCATGTGGTTTTGTTGTTGTTTTCCTCCTTCAACTCTGGTCTTTCATTTCTCCATGTATTATTGATCTTCTCCATACTCAGTCAATGAGCTGCAACCAAGTATTTGTAGCAAGCCTCTGCACCTGCTACCAATACCTCACTAAGATTCCTCTCCTTCAGCTTAGCCTTTTGGTATTTCAGATTCCCTTTGTTGGAACCTCTTGAGCACTCCTTGATCTTCTCAACTTCTACATCTACTCACTCACAGGAAATTATTTCCTATGCTCTGATACCACTTGATGAAAAGAATAAAATGGGGGGTCCAAAAGATCCATGAATGCAACAGTTTCGATCCTCAAACCTATGGGTTATATGGCCCACACTGGACTGAATATTCATCCATAGTAGCAAAACTCCATGTACACCCTGGATTCATCTCAAAGTATTCGTTTCACTTTCTCGTCGCTTTGAATTTCATAGGAACTTTGTCTCTCGTGCAGCTCTATCGACCATCTCTATATGACCTTGGGTTGGAACCTTGGGCGCGGATCAAAACAATATCATGTATCAGAATTTTTCAATTCCAAACAAAATGATTGGTGGTCGATGTTGGGTTATCCTCCTTATTCACACAGTTTGTGATACAATCTTGAGTGACTTTTTTGTTAATTAGGGATAAATAGAATAGAAAATGATTAATATGTCTTCTAGTGATATTATTGAATTCATGGTGAATAAATTCTAAAATACGGTTGGAATTGTTTGATTTTGTTACAGGATTGGTTAAATATTGTCAAAATCGAAATAGCAAAGGATGTCTTGAAGATGTGTGAGCCATTGGAGGTTAAGGACTTTTGGCGCAAAAGCAGTGTTAAAGATGATTCAGTTTTCTATATTGTAGCTTTATAATAGTAAAGCAATCCTGAGGATCTTCTGATCCTTAGGATGGCTTGATTTACTCAGATTATTGTATATAGAGAGGATAATAGATCCTAAAAGATAATCTAATAGTTACGTTCAAGTATTCAGACTCAGATTTACTCTGCACAAGACATTTTTGTGAATGATGTACCAGCTATGAAGTTAATAAAAGATTTGATCGTTTTCACCATTTCTATATACTGAGTTTCTCGTAGCAGTGCTTCTAAGGACCAAGGGCCCAGTCTAAAGGAGCTACTGTTTCAGCTGTAATTGTATCAGTTTGATTTATGTTTTACGATTCAATTCCCTTTCACAATAGTTAAGACGAAAGCATAAGTGTGTTAATGATTTCATACGGTTTGCATACAGAAGATAGATATCTCTAGAGTGTTAATGATTATTGATTCCAATTTCCATTACTGTAGTTTTATGCTTGATAGTTCCTCACATTTTCATACATGTTGTTCCTTTTACCTAAGATTCGCATTAGTTGTTCCTTCCGAATAGGTTAAAATTGTCGTTCCTTTCAGTTAAAGTTACAATTGTTGTTCCTTTCCATTCAGTTATGTTTATTGTCCATTATGATTAGATTACAATTGCAGTTTCTTTCTATTAGAATAGTTCGCTATTTCCTTTTCAGCAATTCAATTCCTAGTTAATAGTCAATTCTACAAGTCTTTACTCAAATTCAATCATTTCTTTTCAGTTAAATGAATTTAGCAAGTTAGCTAGCTCCTTTTCATTCACAACATGTTAGCAGTTAGATTTCAATTATGTTAAGTAAGATCTTAATGTTAGAATCTTTAAATGAAAATTTGAGGAACTTGATTGTGGATAAACTCGGGTTTGCTTTAGCTACACGATTTTAGCCTCTATAAGCTATCTACATAGACTTTGTTGATGTTCTTGAGATAAAATATGAATCCTCGGGTTGATAAATTACGGTTAAAACTAAGGTTGTTTTAGGACGTCTTTAGAGCCCAACATTTTGGCATCGTTGTCGGGGAAAATGTTAAAGGTAGCATAGATTGTGCCTCTGGAGGATGAGGTATTGAAGATGGAAGGTAAGAACCTATGCAGGAAATAAGTAACATGCTTATGCCAATGCCTACCTCCAGTTGACGCATTAATAGGTTGAATAGGTGTTTTCTTTCTTGAATTTGTTTTTTTGCGTGAAGTGTGTATGACTAAGAAGAAAGATCTTGAAAAACCAAAACCCCCACCAAAAATTACCAAAGCCTAGGGCCCGGTGCTCCCTGGGAGAAGCACTTTCATAAACGACATCATCCAAAAAGATGAATCTCAAGCTTCAGTTGGACCTAGGAAAGGATCTACCCGAATCCCTCAGGAAGCAGTCTCACCAACTACAACCCATGTTGAGATTCACAACAAAACTGAATGGACTGAGAAAATCTTTCAGAGCACAAATCTTCCACCTCTCACCCCTTTAGAAGAGGGAAATTCTTGTAATCTGGAGGAAGGGGAAAGAGAAACCAGCGGGGTTTCCAAGGCAGATCTATCACAACCCCCTGATCCTGAATCTCCTAAGAAATAAGAAGGCATACCTGAAATACCAGATAGAGGGAGTGCAATCAAAACCCCTAGAGGGTTAGAGATTCAAACACCTCGAATAAAATACCCAGATCAAGAAATCCCTGAAGATTTCTGGCACATTTTTTATCAAATGGAACAACCAAATCAACAACGTCCCCAGACTTTCACATTGGAATATTCGATAGTTGATCCAATTGCCAACGCCCCCATGAAGGAAATTCCCCTACAAAACCTACCAACCTTTCATGGATTGATCTCAGAAGACCCGAATGCATTCTTATTTGAACTTGATGTCCTATGTAGAGGGTATGATTACACCTCTGAACCCCAAAAATTAAAATTTTTCCCCTCCACTTTGAAAGGAGCAACTCTACGTTGGTTTATTGGATTAGGGGGCGGAACTATAAATTCATGGGATGAGATGAAACAGGCCTTCTTGACAAAATATTAGGATTATTGTAGAACCAAAGACTTAAAAGATGAAATCTTTCAAATGACTGCAAAAGAAAATGAATCATTAGAAGAATATGTTGAGATATTTCAGTATAATTTACAAAGATCACCCTATGGTACATTACCAAGTGAAGTACTTAAGGAAACTCTGATTAAGGGTATGAAAGATGAATGGGTAGAAACATTGAATCTAATGGGAAAGAGTGACATTTATCAAGAAACTTATGATAACATCATTCAATTGTGTATCAGGTGCTCACGAGGATGCACACGGACCAGATCAGGAATGCGGACTTCCCTCACCATAAGTAACAATACTACAAGCGGGGGTGTCACATGAGCTGAAGTTGGTAATCTCTTAGAAAATTTCAAAATAGATATTATGAGCACTCTAACTACACAATTGGATGTATTTCAGGCCAAACAAAAAAAAACAGAAGCAAAACAGACTTTGGCCATATTTTTCCATAGATGCAGAAGAAAACATGGTCCAAGGGATTTCCCTTTGGATGTGGTTCGGGTTTGCGCTATCTGCACCAAGGATCACGACACGGAACAATGCCCATCTCTCCTTGGACTGAAATATGTCTTTAGAGAAGCGGAAGAAGAAACAGAGTTGTTATATCTGATGGCTCAGTGTTGTCAATGGAAAAACCGACCTTCAAATACACTACAAGACCCTTCCTCTTTCTTTCCTGGACAGTATAATCAGCAGCAAAATTATGGTAACGCATGGCAGGGCCAGCAGTTTACTAATCAGAACTAGCAGCCCCACCAATAGTCACTTGCAAATCCCACTTGGACAAACCAGTCCACTGTAAATCCTGTCTGGCAGAATCAACCAATTGTTGTTATATCTGATGGCTCAGTGTCGTCAATGGCAGAACCAACCTTCAAATACACTATAAGACCCTTCCTCTCTCTTTCCTGGACAGTATAATTAGCAGCAAAATTTTGGTAACACATGGCAGGGCCAGCAGTTTACTAATAAGAACTGGGAGCCCCACCAATACCCACTTGCAAATCCCACTTGGCCAAACCAGTCCATTGCAAATCATGTCTGGTAGAATCAACCATCTACAAACTCTACCTGGCCTAATTCACAATATCCCACCTCACCCTGGCAAAATTCAAATAACCCCTACCCTTCACAGTGGCCCAATGCGACTACCCAAAACCCAAATTGGAACCAGAATTGGCAGTGCCCCATGGGGATAAACAATCAACCCATGGGAATGGCCCCTCAAACCCAACCCACGTTGCAAGATCCACTCCAACTACCCCAAAACCCTCAATCGCAATTGCACCCCCAATTATCTTCCCAACCTCACCCAAATCCTAATAATAGACCTGCTCAGCTTGTCCAAATTATGGAGTACAGTGAAGGGGAAACCAACTCGGTAGGGTGAAACAAACTCTGGTTGAGATCGGGGCGTATAATCTCTCCTGAAGAAAATAATGTTTCTTAAGAGCAGGAGAATGAAAAAAAACCAACAATAACACCCTTGACTGTGGTAATAATAGAACAAATCGAGCAGGGGGGAAACACGGTCGAATCACAGGATCCTGATAAGGATTCAACTCCTTCCCCTCCATTCCCTGAAAGATTGATGATAGCAAAACCTGTTGAATATCCCAACATTGACATTGTAGGGGAACTCAAGAATTTATATGTGAATATTCCACTCCTGCAGGAACTACAAGATATTCCAATTTACGCGAAAACAATCAATGAACTATGCGGAATGAAGCATGTTAGGAAGATCAAAAATTCATCATCGACAGTTCATGTAGTAGGAGCCTTGTATGATCTAATTCTTGGTAGACAAGAACCAATCAAATATGCATATCCAGGGAATCCCATAGTAACAGTTCAGATTCAGGGATTTTCTTTTCCAAATACACTAGTTGATTTGGGAGCAGCCATCAACATCCTGACTATTGAAACCTGCAATACCCTAGGTTATGACTCCTTTGAACCCACCTCAATTATGTTACAATTAGAAGATCGATCGGTGGTTCGACCAGTTGGCACATTACATGATATAGCCATCTTCGTCGACTCTTGGGAATATCCGGTGGATTTTCTCATCATCAACCCAAGAAGTGGACTTGAAGGGCATCCATTGATACTGGGTAGACCATGGCTCACAACCACAGATGCCTACATAGGATTTCGAACATGTAATATGACAATTGATAGAGGAGGTGTCATAAAGAATCTCATCTTATATCCTCCTGCCAAGCCAAGACCAACTTTTGTATATCCACAATTTCCACCACCACGATATCCAGAAAAGGATTTACGAGACGCTCTCACACTGGAAGAAGCCCTCAGACTTAAAAACCAGCTAGAGGATGACGTAATCAGCGGGTATATTAATAACCCAGCCACCATGAGTAACCCAACCTACCAGATGCTCCAAGATGTTCTAGACTATGAAGCACAGGGAGACCCACTGGAATATTTAATGGAACAACAAATTCCAACTACAGATGTTCATAACAGCAAATCCATCGAGATTTCACCAAGGATCTCTCTGAACATCAATTCCAATCTAGATGAACAACAACAACAAAATATAATTCAAGTCCTCTCCAAATACCAGCAAGCTTTTGCATGGGAGTATTTTGATATCAAAGGTATTGATCCGCAACTCTGCACACACCACATTTATATTGAAAAAGATGCTCGACCTATCCGATAGTCGCAGAGAAGACTGAATCCCCATCTCAGGGATATTTTTAAGGAAGAATTACACAATATTTTGGATGTAGATTTTATATACCCTATCTCAGATAATCGGTGGCTTTCCCCATTAGAGATCGTCCCAAAGAAAAATGGGAAATGGAGGATCTGTGTTGACTACAGGGAACTTAACAAAGACACTCAAAAGGATCATTTCCCCTTACCTTTCATTGATCAGGTCCTGGATACTCTGGCAGGAAAGAAATTATTTTCTTTTCTAGACGGTTTTACTGGATACAATCTGTAATGTCCCCCACCTCTTGATGAAGAGGTATTGAGGAGACTCAGCGGCCTAGGCATCCTCGCTAGGCCATAGTCTCACACTAAGGGGAAAGGTCAACTAGACTAAGGTTATATTCTTAAGTTGACTTGAGGAAAAGGTAAAAAGGAGTAAAAGATAACTCAATGAAAGAATAGAAGCACTGAAAGAGTTAACCCTGGGAGTTAATCTAACTCAATAGAGAAATAGAAGAAAAAGTATAAATAGAAGTTTGGGGTGCAGCTATGATTCATTCCAGATTTTGGTATTAGCTTTTTATTGCTCTTGAGCATACAGTTTGGGGGTTTTGTTGTTACAAACCCTTGTGAGAAACTCAGTGGTGAAAGACCCACTCACCTTGTTCCAAATATTGGTCTCGGGGATGAAAGACTCCACCCACACCATTCCACACTCATCACATATCCACCTATCGATTCAGAATAGCAGCAGGGTCGTACTGTTCAGGAGTTTCCAGCAAGGGCGCATCATTATCTAAAGGAGAGTTTGATCCAGTTGATCAGGAGGGCCTTTAGGCATTCCGACACTTGGGTTTTACTTGCAAGTTCTCAACCATCACTTTGAGGGTTTCCTTGAAGATTTATCATCATCAGATCTTCAGCTACAGATTGGGATGGCTTTGAGGCAAGGAGGACATCCTGTGTTTCAATGTTTCTCATATATAGGGAGTTCTACCTAGAATCTGGACCTAAAACTTCTCCTATGGGGTTTCCATAGCCCGATCTATATTCCTAGAGAGTTTCATATCATTTGGAGGCCTTCTTCATCAAGGCCGAGTTATCTAGTGTTCCAAGCATCCAGGAGGGCATAGTTTCATTAGAGGATTCATCATTTGGAGGGGTTAACCTTAGCATTTCGGCCTGAGACTTCAAGAGGGGGATCTTATCACCCTGATCTATCAGTTGGTAGATTTTGGGCTCATTTGGAGTCTTCCTTCAGTTGGGCCGAATTATTGAGGGTTTCAGCCTTCTACTAGATTGTGGCATCCTCCAGCTTGATGAGTTTGGTATCCATACGGCTCAGATCTACTTGTATTGGTCTTCACTTCTTATCCAGCCTTTGGAGGCAACTTTTGTATTAGCGGGAGTATTTTGTAGAAGCTCATATCTATTATCTATTGGAGCCATCTGAGGATTATTCCAGATCTGATCTCTATTGTATCTGATTCATGCTTCTTATAATAAAGGTCAGATCTATGCTTGTTTTTTCTATATCTTGAGTGTGTTATGATCTTACATGTATTGGATGAACCTTGTATAAACACCATTAAATAACCAAAAAAACTTCAATAGCCACCTGCACATCAAATACATCAGTGGTAGTTAGTGATTCCAAGCAAAAAATTGGCTTGGGATCATTACAGTGGTATCAGAGCTCTGATCCTCCGAACATGTGGAGGGATTAGCGCATGTAGAGGTACAGTGGGATATTTATGGGCAGAAGGAAGAAACAAGCCAGTGAAACAGAAGATGAAATGGAGGGTTCAGTAGATGACCATGCGCCACAAGGCTTGGCCTACTTGGCAGTTGAATTCCATAAGACCCTGAATCTCACAGAAAGCAAATTAGTCCATCATTTGTAGGAGAGCCAGGAGACAAACTGAAGGGAACAGGTCGAGATCATGGAGACCTTAAAGAAGGTAGATGGAAATCTGAAAAAAATTGATGAGAACCAGACAATAATAACCAATCTATTGATGCAGATGACTCATAAGGGGAAATACCCTGAGACGTATGGGAGCAAAGAAGCCAGTGGATCTGGTGGATCCCATGGTGAGATCGGATATAATCTGGAGAGAGCCCCTAGATCTGAAGGAATCCATGGAGGTGGCACATATTATGGGCACTTGGGTAGCAAGGCTAACCCTTGTCCATACATGCCTATGTTCACAGATGAACAAGGGCAATAGGAAGAGGTGGACGATTTCATTGAGCAGATGGCACGATGTACTAAGGAATACTACGGGTTGGATATGGTGATTCAAAGGCAGATGTCCCTAGATCAATATTGCCAACTCAAGTTCAGAAATAAGCCTAGGCCAAACCACAGGAGCA
>JZKD02S1685958.1:69815-89193 GCA_000966675.3 Picea glauca
TACCAATTGTGAATCCATGAACACCTGAAGGTGATAAATACCATATGATAATGCATCTTGCAAAAGCTCAATAACAATGATATATTCAACAACATTGTTGGTAGTTTCCCCGAGATATGCACCTCCAGCGGACACTAACTACCTAGAAGGTGAATAAATCAACCAAGAGGTGAATGTTAGGTGTCGAGTATGGCGACTAGTGCCATCAGTGAATCTAAAGTAAATCAATGACTCCTCGAGCATCTACAACACAACAGAAGAACATCAATTACTAATGCAACAAAATGACCAAAAACGTAAACATAGCTACGTACAATATATACAATAAAATAAAAGAGTGATAATGCTCAAACCCTTAGGCCTAAGCATAGTACTTATTCAAATAGAGCCCATTTCTGGGCTCTGACAGCACGTTGCCTTCAAAATCTGTGAGCTCATAGGATCATTTTTCTAAAACTCGTCGCACGACGTAAAAACCAAACCACATGGGGTTAAATTTTCTTGCCCCCAAGGCATCCTTGTCTTGGTCATAGACCAACACAAGATCTCCCTCGGAGAGCACCCTGGGATGGACATACTTATTGTATTGGGACTTGACTCACTTTTTATGTGCTTTGTTCACTAAAGTTTCATCTTGATGTTGCTCATTGATGTTTCAATATAAACTAGGCATTCTTCAAGATGAGTCATGTCCGGAAGGAGATTGACTGCTATCTTGAGTGAAGGAACTTCACATTCAATAGGAAAAACTACTTCCACTCCATGAACAAGTTGGAACGGTGAGAAGCAAGTGGTAGTTTTTACTGAGGTTCAATAAGCCCACAAGGTCGGGTAAAGCATCAAGTGTTAGTTCGTTCGATTTGAATTAATCGTTCTTCTTAGTATTTTTTTCAATGACTTGTTGACGGCTTCAACTTTACCATTGTCTTGGGAATAGTAAGGAGACAAGTGTTCCTCCCTAAACCCTAGTTTCGATACTAACTCTGACATCATGAGGTTCTGGAAGTGACTGCCATGGTCAGTGACAATATCTCTCAGAACCATGAACCTAGCTATGACCTAATTGAATATGAACAGTGTTGTTGTCTCCCCATCATTAGAAAATTTGTCATAGCCTCAACCCACTTAGTAAATTAGTCGACGACTACAATGATGTAATGATTCCCCCTAGATGAAATCAGGTGGCATGTCATAAAATCAACTCCCCACTTGGTGAAGGGGCCAACAGTGATGACAAGAAACATAGGAGAAAGATGTGCATGCATTTTCTTAGTGAAAATTTAGCATGGATGACACTTCTTGACCACTTCAACACAATCTTTAAAGGTCGTAGGCCAAAAATATCTTGTACGTCAAAAAAATTGGGCAATCTCCAACCCAGACAAGTAACCATCACATGCTCCACTATGGTAATCATTCAAAACAACCTCCACTTCTTCAAGAGTTAAGCAGCATCAAAGGATAAGTCCACCCCTCACAGATACAAAGTGTCAATGATAATGAGGTAGCTATTTTCCATGTGTCAGATCTGTCATCGCTCATCTCTCGAGCAATTTGGAGGGAACTTCAGATTTTGGATATATATAAGGGTATCCCCATACAACGGATTGGACTAAGAGATGAGGAAAATGTGCTCATCTGGAAATGAGTCAATCATACCGCCTTCCTCATTTTCTACTAAAAACGTTGAAATTAACTCAGCGAACACTAAAGACTTCTTAGATTTCATAAACACAAAGTCCAAATTGAATTCTTGAACCACAACAATCCACTTATTGTTCCTCCCGCCAATAATTCTCATAGTAAAAACATATTGAAATGGATTGACCATGACAATGATGATTGTCTTCTATAATAGAATATAATGTTGGAATCGTTGGATAGCATGAAAATCCTCCAGTGCCAATTTATCCACATGTGAATATCTAAGTTCATGACCCATGAGAGTGCAGCTCAAGAAATATATGACGTGCTCTTGGAGATCATCATCCTCCTGAACTAGAACCATGCCAATCAAAGACTCAACTACTGTTAAATATAACTAGTCTCGATTGGAATTAGGGGGACTTAAGAAAGGAGTCGAAACCAACACTTTATTCAAAGCATCAAAAGAATGTTGTGCAACTTCGTCCCAATAGAATGGAACCCCTTTCTTCAAAAGGCGCATAATTCAATTTGTTATATTAGCATAGTTCAGAACAAAACCCCTGAGGAAATTCACCTTTCCTTGTAGGCTCTGAAGTTGTATGATTGTATGCGATGGAGGCAACTAAGTTATTTCCTCAACCTTCAAAGGGTTAACCATGATCCTTTTTTTCAAAATGATGAATCCCAAAAGACTGTTGGAGTTTGAGTAGCTAGGGAAGATATTCTTATTGTACTTGACCAAGACAAAACCCTAAAGAATATTATTATATTATATTTGTTAAGATAGCCCTATTGTTCCTTTGTAAAAGTCGACCCTATTGTGCCTTGAGAAGTAAAATGTAAACTAAAAGCATAAAGTGACAAGTCGGCCCAGACCTAATTTTAGGCTCGCCAAACTACTATTTATAAGAGAGTTTAGCGCCTCATTTGGACACACTCACAAAACAAGTTATGTGGCTACAGAAGAAGTGCACAAGTGTTTAAGGGAGAAGCTATTTCAATTAGGAGGTGACGTTGTGAGGGTTCTTGGTCTATCTCTTGGATATATCTTGGTTAAGTGATGTGCTACTCTTCCCTAGTCAAGGGTTAGAGGAGGATCTTCTACTTTGTTAGTTCTCTTGGAAAGAAACATTGTTCTTGGTTGGTGAATCTATATTGAGGAATTTTACTGGGTTTTTCCCATTAGGGGATTTTCCTAGGGTAAATATTGTGCATGATGTGAATTTAATCTTTCAGTTATCCTTTATATGAAGTTATTGTGCTAATGGTTTAATAACTAAAAGAACACTATTCTATTTAACTACTTAAGTGAAAAATCAACATGGTATCAAAGCGGGTCTGAAATAAGGCATATGCATAGCACAGAAGAACTCGTTGAAGAAGATAAGATATTAGGAAGACTATACTAACCCTAGAGCACCTCCTCATATGCATAAACTCTCAGTTTGATGAAATTTTGTAACCTGCAACTATTGTTGCAACTATTGCAACTGCCTACAACTGCATAAACCCTAGGTGTGACATTTTTTCCCTGTTTAAGGAGGATGCTGGAGAAAGTAATCATACCTAGGAACTCACCTAGGTAGGGTGAATCCATTCCCTGGATCAGAACTCAATATTTCACAAGTTAAAAAATTAGGGTTTCCTCATAAACCCTAGGTTTGATTGCAGCTACTACAAATTTTGTGACAGATTTCATCTTTGACTCAAAAATATCTCTGGTAAGGTCTAAGATCCTCATCTTGAAAATTTATTTTTTATTTTACTTGTTCCAGGTAGGATGACTACTAGTACCAAGCTTGATGAAAAGCTTGAAGGATTCGATGACTTCTAAGCATGGAATTACAGAGTAATGTTGATGCAAGAGCATCTACATTAGCATTTAAAGAGAAGGACGAGCTGGAGAGAAGCACATCAACTAGTGCATTTATGGAGCTGATTTGGACTACACAAAGGAGAGCGCACCATTTTGAATTTGAAATTTTATGAAAAGAAATGTAATTAATGATTGGAGGTTGAGGCCATCCCCAAAGATCCTCTTAGATCAGTATCACTTTAATGTAAAGGTTGTATTGTATAGAGGTTGTGCATCATCCCTTATCTTATTTGTAAATGCAATTAACTCCAAAGTCCTTAGTAGATGGATGCATTAAATCTTGATAGGATAACATTAGGTTGTTGGGGGGAAATGATCGATGAATCACCTCTTGTATGTATGCTTGTATCTTATGCCCAAAGAAGGTTGTTGTTGCTCATTTTTTGAAAGTAGGGCTACTCATTTTGTAATGGTTGTTATTGAGAGAGCCAGAGAGCATTGTATAAGATTGTTGAAGGAGAAGTGGAGGACTGCATGTACCTATGTACATTATCAATTGAATGAATAGAACATAGAGGCTTTAAATCCAAATGTTTGGTATTGCTATTACTGTGTTTATCTGAATGAATGGTAGGCTTTCTGTTCATTTAAATTATTTTTTTATACTTGTTATTTTACTTATGAATGTATTATGTGATTGAATAAATGAATCTATGGAGTTAGAATAAGTTTCAATTGTTTATCTTTTTAGATCTCGTGCAAGGAGGGCACATTGTAGGCAAGGAGTGTGTTGACAGAGTTACATTTAACTCAGAGAAGATCAGGAGAGACAACGTTGAATATTTGATAGTAAGTAATGCAGAGAAATCACAGAGCCATGCAAGGAGTGTGCAAACTGAGTCATTCTCAGACTCTCAGTGAAGGGGAGAACAGTCGTTTGTTGCAGAGTTTMAAGGGCGCAAGGAGTGCACCCAAGTATTTAAAACCTTGCAGGAACAAGCWCAGGAGAGATAACGATCTAAGCCTTCGAGGAGAAAATACTTAGAAATTTTTCTAAGTCCGAACATCCAAAAGTTCGAAGGGAGTGMACAGAGGGGAGGTGGAGGCCTCACATACATATAGAACCCAAGCTCAAGAGAGATAGCCACCATAAGTACCAAGGAAGGAAACTTAGAAATCCTTAAGTCCCAACGCTTTATAGTGYGGGAGGCACGCACCGAAAGGGTCGATAGAGGTCTCATCTACCTTGGGAGGTTAAGCTTAGGAGGGYCATCGACCATAATTCCTTGAAGGGAAGAGTTTCAAGAAATCTATGTTGGAKATCTAGTGGGAGATCACCCAAAGAGTTGATGATCGTTAGATCTAGGGGAATTTACGAGGTGGATAACCCTCAAGAGCTTCGGCACTTTGCCTATTTTGAGGTTTAAATGTGTACAGGGAGTCGGGATAGCCGAAGTCCCGAAGAGACGAACAAATCATGACCATCCAATTGTCCAGGACATGTGTCGACAGAATAGGAGGTTCGGAAGACTAGATCTCTGGAAGAATTGCGAGGATCAAAGGGCCATTCCATCGAAGTCCAGAAGCCCGAAGTGTAAGGGTGAATCTGAACCATTGGACCCAGGGTGGACACATGGTGGAGATCCGCGTATTCGGATGTTTGAGACTTCGAAAATAAGGAGGATAGCGTCGAGGTGACTGAGGGCCGAAGTTCGAGACACCATTGACCATCTATCCCAAAGGGGGGGATATGTGGTGCCTGATCCATAACTTCGGCCACAGGGTACTTCAGGAGATCGGAGTAGTTTTGGGTGCCAACAGTCCTGAAGCCCGAAGGCTTAGCACCTTTTGGGTTAAGCCTCGGGTCACAACCCATGGTCATATGAGGGAAAAGGGATTAATAGAGGGAGATAGCACCTGAAAATTTAAATTTTTATTTTAAGAAGAAAAGCGGCAGGGGAGAGCACTCGAGGGTATTTGGAAACCTGCACCGAGAACTAATAGGGGCCTATGTAAAACTGTTTTGGGGATCAACAGAGACCCTAAGAGTCGATTCAACTCCCTTCTTGATTGATCCTTGACCGGGATGTCACGCAAATCCTAGGAAAGGCAAGGGGTTTGCGTCAAGTGGTATCAAAGACATAAGTTAATCTTTGTGTTAAGAAATATTAGCATCATTCCACCAAGAAGACATAGGGACAGACCCGTAGCGAATCTAGCAATGGCGGAGGAAATGAGGAGACTTCGTGCAAGGCTAGATGCCATGGAAATTGCATAAAGATGAGCGCCAAATGCAGGTGACATTAGTGAGGCCAAAAGTGAAGAAGTATAAGTTGAAGGAGTTGCAGGAGAAGATGATGCAGAAGAATGCTTGCTGAGAGCTGTTGTAAAAATGGGAGCTAGAGCAAAAATGGAAATCCCAATGTATGAGGGTAATTTGGATGTGAACGAGTTGTTGGACTGGATAAGAGCCTTAGACAAATACTTTGACTATGAAGAGGTTGATGATGAGAAGAAGGTAAAACATGAAGTCACAAGGTTAAAGGGACATGCAAAACTATGGTGGGATGAACTGTAGGCTGACAAAAAAAGAAAAGTCAAACAAAAAATTAAAAGCTGGGACAGAATGGTAGCCAAGCTAAAGGCTAAATTCATACCCGAGGATTATCAAATAAATATGTTCATGAGACTACAGAACCTAAGATAGAAGAGCCTGACAATGAAAGAGTACACAGAAGAGTTTTATAAGATGAACATTAGAGTTGAACATCATGAAAGTGATGAAGAAAATATCGCCAGATACATTAATGGCCTAAGATATGAAATCCAGGATGAAATCAGCATGGTGACTATGAGGACAGTTGAAGATGTTTATCAGGCTGCCCTGAAAGCAGAAGAGAAGTTGGCCAGAAAACAAAGCCAACGAGGCAAAGGAAAAATTCCACACAGAGGTAAGGGAATTGTTTGTGACAAGTCCCAGAAACCCAAGGCTGAAACTAAAAAACCCCATAGTCATACAGAGAGGAGGAAGTTCTAGACGGAGACAGTATGGTGGAAGGAATTATTTTCCTCGAGGAAGAGGAAGAGGCAGAGGAGGATAAATAAGATGATATGCCTATGGAAAGACAGGACATATGTCTTGGGAATTCCCTGAGAAAAAGAAAGAAGGAGGAGAAGATCACATTTCTGAAGCACAGAAAAGAAATGTTGAATCAGAAGCAGCTGAATATGGAAAATCCCTCATGATGAGGAAAATTCTCTTGAAACTAGAGAAGGAGGTGGAATCACTAGTACAGAGAAACGGTCTATTTAGGACTACTTGCAATACCAAGGACAGATTTTGCAAGGTGATTATAGATGGTGGAAGCACCAACAATTTAGTATACATGGAGATGGTGGAAAAACTAGAGATGGAAATGATTGCACATCCAAATCCATATAAAGTTTCATGGTTGCAAAAAGGACACTAGGTAATGGTAAGTAAACAATTCCAAGTTGAATTTAAATTAGGAGGATACAAAGATGATATTTTATGTGATGTAATACCCATGGATGTCTGTCATGTTTTGTGGGGAAGGCCATGGCAGTTTGACAGAAATGTCATACATCATGGGAGGAAAAATACTTATACCCTAGAGAAGAATGGTAGGACACACACGGTGCTTCCAATAGAGGATAAGAAAGTGAAGGAAGAAGCCATCCCAAGCATACTTCTCATGAGTGGGAAGGAGCTCTTGAATGAATTCAAGAAAGAATAGGACATGTGGTTTGTTGTAGTGAGAAATCCTAGAGTCATCCTTACAAGCACTACTATGGATGATCTTCCTAAATAAATTCAGGAACTGCTGGAAAATTTTGTTGATATAGTGGTGGATGAGTTACCTTGCTCATTGCCACCCATTAGGATCATTAGTCATCACATTGATCTTATTCCAGGAGCCATTTTTCCAAACAAAGCAGCATACAGGTTGACACCTCAAAAGAATGAAGAAGTCAAGAACCAGGTCCAAGATCTATTAGAAAAGGGTTTAGTCAGGGAGAGCTTAAGCCCATGTGTAGTACCAACTGTATTGAGTCCTAAGAAGGATGGGGATGGAGAATGTGTACAAATTCCAGAGCCATCAACAAGATCACTATCAATTACAGATTCCCTTTACCTAGGATGGATGACTTGATGGATTGTTTAAGTGGAGCAAGTTATTTTTCAAAGATAGATCTAAAAATTGGTTATCTTCAGATAAGAATGAGAGAAGGAGATGAATGGAAAATAGCCTTCAAGACAAATGAAGAGTTGTATGAGTGGCTTGTTATGCCATTTGGCTTAACAAATTACCCAAGTAAATTCATGAGTTTGATGAATGAAGTACTCAAAGACTTCATAGGTAAATTTGCCATTGTGTATCTGGATGATATACTAGTCTTCAGTAAAACTGCGGAGGAACATTTGAGACACTTGAAATTAGTGATGAGGACGTTGCAGCAAGAGAAGTTGTTGATAAATTTAAAGAAGTCATATTTTATGAAGACGGAACTCATATATTTGGGTTTTTTTATCTCTTCCAATGAGTTGAACATGGATCCAAAAAACGTGAGAGCTATCAAAGATTGGCCATCACCAAGGAGTATATTTGAGATAAGGGGTTTCCATGGATTAGCAATTTTCTATAGGAAATTCATTAGAAATTTCAGTGGTACATGTGCATCAATATTAGACACTGTGAATAAGAGACACAAATATTTTAAATGGACAGAAGAGGCTGAGAAGAGCTTTGGGATATTGAAGGATAAGATCACAGAACAACCAATTCTGGTTCTGCAATATTTTGGAAAGACATTTCAGGTAAGGTGTGATGCTAGTGGAGTAGTGATTGGAGCAGTCTTAAGTCAGGATAACAGACTTGTAGAATATTTCAATGAGAAGTTGAATGATACCAAGAAAAAGTACTCCACAAATGACAAATAATTCTATGCAGTGATTCAAGCCTTGAAAAAATGGAGGCTTTATCCCATTCCCAAGGATTTTGTGTTGTATAGTGATAATCAAGCTCTACAGTTCATAACCAGGTAGGAGATGTTGAATCATAGGCATGCAAAGTGGGTGGAATTTATGCAAAATTTCACTTTTGTTATCAAGAATATTTTTGGTAGTGCAAATAAAGTTGCAGATGCTTTGAGTAGGAGGTGTTTGATTATCCAGGAATTCAAAGTGGAAACCTTAGGGTTTGAACAGCTTAAGGAAATATATGGTGAAGATGCAAATTTCAAAGAAGATTATGAAGCTTGTGAAAATCCTTTGCTAAGGGATAGGAGCCCATGGATGGAATATTTGATTCATGATGGAATGTTGTTCAAAAGCAGCCAGTTATGCATGCCAAAATGCTCAATGAGAGACAATCTACTAAAATGAAAGCATAGTGGAGGCCTAGCAAGACATTTTGCCCATGATAAAACATTCGCACAATTGAGTAGCTCATATTATTGTCCAGGTATGAGATCTGAAGTAGAGAAATTTGTGAACAAATGCAGAATTTGCCAGTATGCAAAAGGAAGACAATAGAACACTGGTATTTATCATCCATTGCCTATTCCAGATAATCCTTGGGATGCTATCAACATGGATTTTGTGTTGGGATTGCAAAGAACCCAGAGGGGAAGTGATTCCATATTTGTGTTAGTTGACAGATTTTCGAAAATGGCACACTTTATACCATGCCAAAAGACAAAGGATGCTACACACATAGCTAGCCTATTTTTCAAAGAAGTTGTGAGACTGCATGGATTTCCCAAGAGCATTGTTTCAGACAGGGACACCAAATTTGTTGTTCATTTCTGGAGAACGTTGTGGAGGAAATTGGGGACATATTTTTCCTTCAGTTCAGCATATCACCCTCATACAAATGGACAGACTGAGGTGGTAAATAGAAGTTTTCGAAATTTGCTGAGCAGCTTAGTCATTGAACACCACAGTCAGTGGGATCAGATTATGCCACAAGCAAAATTTGCATACAATGATTCACCAAATAGGAGCACCGGGAGAAGTCCATTCAAGATTGTGTATGGAATGCACCCAAGATGGATATCAAAACTAAGAGATTTGGGGTAGAATGAGTTCATAAGTGCAGGAGAAGAAGATTTTGTTGCAAAGATGCAGAAACTTCATGGTGAGATCAAGGATTAGTTGCAAGACAACAACAAGAAGTACAAAGATAGAGTTGATTTTCATAGGAGAGAGCTTCAATTTGAAGTGGGAGATCAAGTTTTAGAACACTTGAGGAAGGAAAGGTTCCCAAGGGGAACATATAACAAATTGAAAATGAAAAAGATAGGACCATGCAAGATCCTTAGAAAGTTTGCAGCAAATGCTTATGAGATAGAGTTGTCAAACAATGTGGGAATATCACATATTTTTAATTTTGTAGACATGTATTCTTACAGGGAATATGAAGCAGGAGGATCAGATGATCAGAAGGAAATCAGATGGGAAAATCAAATTCCTGTAGCAGAGAAGCCACAGATGGAGAAGATCATAGATCAGATAATTGACAAAAGGACTAGAAGAAAGACTTATTTTGAATACCTTGTGAAGTGGAAAGGCCATCTAGAAGAAGATGCCAGCTGGGTAAGTGAAGTAGATATTTTGAAGCAAGGAAGGACAGTGCAGGAGCTCATGGACAGGAGTCCATGAATTTTTGGTCAGAGGAGTATGATGCAGGACCATCTACATCATCATTAAAAGAGGAGGACAGGTTGGAGAGCAACACGTCAATCAGCGCATTTATGGAGCTGATTTGGACTACACAAAGGAGAGCACACCTTTTTGAATTTAAAATTTTATTAAAAGAAATGTAATTAATGATTGGAGGTTGAGGCCAACCCCAAAGATATTCTCGGATCAGTATCACTTTAATGTAGAGGCTGTATTATACAGAGGCTATGCATCATCCCTTATCTTATTTGTAAATGTTATTAACTCCAAATTCCTTAGTAGATGGATGCATTAAATTCTGATAGGATAGCATTAGGTTGTTGGGGGGAAATGATCGATGAATCACCTCTTGTATATATGCTTGTATCTTATGCCCAAAGAAGGTTTTTGTTGCTCATTTTGTGAAATTAGGGCTGCTCATTTTGTAATAGTTGTTATTAAGAGAGCCAGAGAGAATTGTATAAGATTTTTGAAGGAGCAGTGGAGGACTTCTTGTACCTATGTACATTATCAGTTGAATGAATAGAACATAGAGGATTTAAATACAAATTTTTGGTCTAGTTGTTACTATGTTTATCTGAATGAATGGTAGGCTTTATGTTCATTTAAATTCTTTGTTTATACTTGTTATTGTACTTATGAATGTATTATGTGATTGAATACATGAATCTGTGGAGTTAGAATAAGTTTCATTTGTTTATCTTCTGAGAGCTCATGCAAGGAGGGCACATTGTTCGTAAGGAGTGCATTGACAGAGTTAAGTTTAACTCGGAGAATCTCAGGAGAGACAATGTTGAATATTTGATAGTAAGTAGTGCAGAGAAAGCATAGAGCCACGCAAGGATTGCACAAATTGAGTCATTCTCAGACTCTCGGTGAAGGGGAGAATAGTCGTTTGTTGCAGAGTTTCAAGGGCGCAAGGAGTCCACCCAAGGCTTTAAAACCTTGGAGGAACAAGCTCAGGAGAGATAACGATCTGAGCCTTCGAGGAGAAAAGACTTAGAAATTTTTCTAAGTATGAACATCTAAAAGTTCGATGGGAGTGCACAGAGGGGAGGCGGGGGCCTCACATACCTCTAGAACCCAAGATCTAGATTGATAGCCACCATAAGTACAGAGGAAGGAAACTTAGAAAGCCTCTAAGTCCCAACACTTTATAGTGTGGGAGGCACACACCGAAAGGGTCGACTGAGGTCTTATATACCTCAGGAGGTTAAGCTCAAGAGAGCCAGTGACCATAATTCCTTGAAGGGAAGAGTTTCAAGAAATCTACGGTGGAGATATAGTGGGAGATCACCCAGAGAGTTGATGACCATCAGATCTGGGGGAATTTACAAGGTGGATAACCCTTAAGAGCTTCAACACTTTTCCTATTCAAAGGTTTAAAGGTGTACAGGGAGCTGAGATAGTTGAAGTCTCAAAGAGACGAACAAATCATGACCGTCCAATTTTCTAGAACATGTATCGGTAGATTAGGAGTTTTGGAAAACTAGAGCTCTGGAAGAATTGCAAGGAGTAAAGGGCCATTCCGCCGAAGTCCCGAAGCCCAAAGTGTAAGGGTGAATGTAAACCATTGGACCCAGGGTGGACACGTGGTGAAGATCAGTGTATTCGAAGGTTTAAGCATTCGAAGGAAGGAGGATAGCATCGAGGCAACCAAGGGATGAAGGTTAAAACACCATCGACCATCAATCCCAAAGGGGGGGAGATACATGGTGCTTGATCTATAACTTCGGCTGCAGAGTACTTCCAGAGATCRAAGTAGTGTTGGGTTCCAAGAGTCTCGAAGTCCGAAGGCTTAGCACCTTTTGGGTTAAGACCTGGGTCACAGCCTGTGGTCGTATGAGGGAAAATGGCTTATCAGAGGGATCTAGYACCTGAAAATTTWTTTTTTTTCTTTTAAGAAGAAAAGCGTCAGGGGAGGGCACTCACGGGTATTTGGAAACCTACATAGAGAACTAATTGGGACCTGTGTAAAACTGTTTTGGGGCTCAGCARAGACCCTCAGAGTATATTCRAMTCCCTTCTTGATCGATCCTTGACCGGGAKCTCACGCGGACCCTGGGAAAGGCAGGGGGTTTGCATCAAATGCTCATTCTAGAATAGAATGACCTTGTAAGTTTTGTTGAAAAAKATATTGAAGATCCAGAGGGATATGAGGCCAAAGCCAAATATAAGAAGGATTTGATCAAAGAAAAGAGGATCATTTCTGAATCCATCAAGAACCACTTGATTCCTCATGTTTCAGCATTAAAAACCCCAGAACAAATGATGGATTCCTTATCCTGTCTGTTTGAAGGAGAGAACATCAATCGAAAAATTACCTTGAGGTCACAACTCAAGAATATGAAGATGAAAAATTAAGAAACCATACAATATTACTTCACAAGAGTGTCCCAAATTAAAGAACAACTTGAAGCTATTGGAGACTCAGTTGAAGAAGTCGAGTTAACGATGACCACATTGAATGGTCTACCAAATTCTTGGGAATCCTTCATCCAAGGAATCTTTTATACAAGAATGTTAACTAAGTTTAGAATATTGTGGGAAGAGTGTACTCAATAAGAAGCCAGATTAGAGGTAAGATAGGAAAAGATAGAAAGCAATGAAGATCAAGCACTAACAGCTCACACAAGAATAGGAAAGAACAAGAAAGAAGTTCACTCTCACAAAATATTTCAGAGGCCTCATAAAGGACAAGATTCTCATAAAGATATTTCAAGCTTCAGATGCTTCATTTTCTAGAAGATGGGACATATTGCAAGAAATTATCCTCAAGAAAAAGACCAGAATAAATATACGAAGTTTAAAATACATCATGCTCATTTCACAGGAGAAGATGAACATGATCGGAAAATAACAAACACTACAACAAATCCCTGTGATTTGCTCCCTTTTTTGCTTCCAAAGTTTATTTTAGTGTATTTTTCTTCAATTTTTTGAAAACTCCAGCGTTATTTATCGATATGGGGCTATTTATGGCATTTTTTGCGCCGACCACAAAATTTAGGCTCTAATAGGATCGAAAATTGCGCCCCATTTAGCGCAAGAAATTGCACCCAATTTAGCATCAAAAATAGTGCCCCCTTTAGAGCCAGAAATAGCGCCCCTTTTAGCTCTGGATTTAGCACCCCAGTTAGTGCCAGAAATTGCACCAGAAGTAGCGTTGGATGCAACAAGATTAGCCTAAATAGTTAATTAGTTGAGGTGTTGGGGGTTAAGTGGATAGGGTCCTTGAGGATTATGGGATTTAGGAATTTGGGGTATAGGGATTAAGGGTTAATGGATTAGGGGTTAGGGTTTAAGGAATTAAGGGTCAAGAGTTAAGGGATTTAGCGCTTATGGGTTAGGTAGTTTAATGGTTAATGGGTTAGGGATTATGGGATAGGGGATTAATGTTTAATTGCTTAGGGCATAGGGGTTTATGGATTAATGAATTAGGGATTAGTGTTAAATTTTTAAGGGTTGATGGCTTAGGGGTTAGGGGATTTAGATATTTTGTGTTAAGCGATTAGTGATTAATGTCTAAGGTTGAGGGCTTAAGGGTTAATTAGGGATTATGGATTAAGGCTTTAAGGGTCAATGGATCAGGGGTTAGGGGATTTAGGGCTTTGTCAGAACTCTCTTGAAATTTCATGGAACCTCTTCCAACACGCCAATCACCAATGTCATCCATCGATGTCGCACGGTGAGCAGTGAATGGGACCAACTTTGAAATTTCTTCAAATTGTTCCTATATGGGTTGAAATTTTACATGGTTAGACTAGACACATGCCTTGACGGTATACGATGGTTTCAAGACTCAAGGATACCTGATGTCCTCACATAATCTTTGATATCGTCCACATTTTCATAAACATTCATCATGCAGTCTCATTGTCATCATCTGCCATTCACATCTACGGAATGTTTGTCGAAACTCTCTTGAAATGTCATGGAACATCTTCCAACCTGCCCATTTCCAATGTCATCCACCAATGTCGCACGGTGAGAAGTGAATGGGTTTTAGCGTCGGATGTGCCTAAATATTTAATTAGTTGAGGTGTTGGGGGTTAAGTGGATAGGGGCTTTGAGGATTATGGGATTTAGTGATTTTGGGTACATAGGGTTAAGGAATTAGGGGTTATGGTTTAAGGGATTAAGGGTCAAGAGATAAGGGATTTAGCACTTATGGGTTAGGTATTTTAATGGTTAATGGCTTAGGTATTATGGGCTAGGGGATTAATGTTTAAGTTCTTAGGGCATAAGGGTTTATGGATTAAGAGATTAGGGTTTAAATGTTTAAGGGTTGATGGCTTGGGGGTTAAGGGATTTAGGACTTTTGTGTTAAGGGATTGGTGATTAACTAAGGTTGAGGGCTTAAGGGTTTAGGGATTAGGGATTAAGGATTTAGAGGTCAATAACTTAGGGGTTAGATCAAAATTTTACATGGTTAGATGAGACACATGCCTTGATGGTATGTGAGGGTTTCAAGAATCAAAGATGCCTGACATACCCGCATAATCTTCGACATCCTCCACATTTGCATGAACCTTCATTATGTGGTCTGGTCATTTTCATCATTTTCCATTCCCATCTATAGAATCTTTGTCGGAAATATATTGAAATGTCATGGAATGTCTTCCAACACAGTCATCTGCCATCTCATCAACCGAATCAACACAGTGAGCAATGAATGGGGCCAATGTTGGAATTTATTCAAAATGTGATTGTATGCGATGAAATTTTACATGGTTAAACTAAGCGAATGCATTGACGGTATGGGAGGGTTTTAAGACTTAGAGAAATCATTGAGATTGAATATTGATGTTTTGATATGAAATAGGAAACTAAAATTGAGCTTCAATTTATTATATTTTCACCTAATTCTAGGTGATTAAATTTTTTTATTTTGTTTAATTATTTTATGTTTAGTTCTTAATAAAACATAATAAAAAAAATTATGCCCAACAATAAAATGCAAACAATATAAAAATAATGAAGTTAACAAAGTTGCTTATTCAAATCATTGTGAGATATGTGCTTACTCAAATCATTGTGAGATACGTGCATTAATGATGTCTTCCATTAATGAATGCACAATGGCCATCTATGGTGTAATAGTGCTTCGTTTGGAAATATATATATAGTGCTTTCATCTACCACACGAGCTAAATTATCCCTCTTTTCACAAAGGCTTGTTTTAATTGCTTGAAGCATGACATTTTGTCATTTGAAATTCCGCTAACAACTCTTAAATATACCCTCTTGCCTCATCTTGCAATAGTGGTCTTGTAAATCAATTGGCTTACATATGGCTGACCTATTCTACATGTTACCCCTCACATTGTATGATTCATTGTACTAGTTTGAAGACCCTGCCCAAGCAGGTTGTGTTTGGAGGATGTGTGTCTTGATGGCTATCCATTGTGGATTTGATACTTATTTTTTCATTTACCATCAACTCTTGGGGAATCATTGCATATTTGGAGGCTTGCATATTACGTGTGAATATTAATAGAGAACTAGGCTTGATGAGGGTGTTACATATATGGTTCACTTCTTTTTTACCCTTATCACACTCATGGAGTGGGATACCCATCAACTAAGGGTTTTCTTTAAGTTTATTTCTCATTGCTCTATACTCCTTGAGATAGTGTGCCCTGACTCTAGGGAACATATCCCTAAGGTCCATGCCTTGGAAAGTGTGGTTTGCATTCAATGGTTGAGATATATTCATGAGGAGTGCCTTAGCTTTGGGGCTCTATTTTTAGCATGTGGTTGATATTTCAAGGAGGTTGGTTGACTCATATCATGGAATGTTCCCTTGGTAATTACATCTTGGAATATTTATTGAGGAGGCCTAACTACCCTGCACACAGTTCTAGAGTGCCCCATGGTTTTGAGATGATTGATGGTATTAGCACAATGTTTCATGCTCTAGCACATGGTTTTGGGGTTTTGTTCAGATTGGTTTAGTGGGATGTTTCACCCTTTATGCATAATGTTCTAGGTTGTCCCACTTTTGGCCCTTGGTTTGAGGAGATATGGTTTCTTTCACATGCATTGGTACTAATGACACACATTTTGAGTACATCCATCTCTTTAAGGGATCAATATGGGCTAGGGGATTAATTTTTAAGTGCTTAGGGCATAGGGGTTTATGGATTAAGGGATTAGAGATTAGGGTTTACGTGTTTAAGGGTCGATGGCTTGGGGGTTAGGGGATTTAGTGCTTTTTTGTTAAGGGATTGGTGATTAACTAAGGTTGAGGGCTTAAGGGTTTAGGGATTATGGATTAAGTCTTTAAGGTTCAATGGGTTAGAGGTTAGGGGTTAGTTCAAAATTTGACATGGTTAGACGAGACATTGGTATGAAATGGTATTCAATGGTATTATTAGGCAATGGTACACAATGTTATGCAATGGTATTCGTATGCAATGGTATTGGTACGCAATGATATGCATTGGTATTGGTATGCAATTGTATGCAATGGTATTGGTATACATTGGTACTGGTATGCAATGGTATGTGAAAATGGTATGTTATGGTATGCATTGGTATTGGCATTGGTATGCAATGGTATTGGTATACAATGGTATCCAATGGGACCCTGGACTAGTTGGTTTGTTACTCTAAGTGACTCCTCCTACCCAAAGTTTTTCCCATAGGATGAAGTTTCATGTATCCCTACCCAACACGAAATCCTAATCCACAACTATTCTACCTTATTATAATTGTGAATAGGTAACCTTAGAGACCTCTTCTAGGTTTTTCATGAGTGGCTACAAGTGAGAAGTGCTTGTGATACCTATGATAGATAGAGGAACACTATTAGATCCATCCCTGGAGGTTCCCTAATTATTTTAAAAGGGGATTTCACCTTGGATGATAACTTTGTGGGATTACTATAACTATCTCCCATATCTTCACTAGTTTTATTCAGGCCCTCACCATTGACCTAGGTTGAAATTTGTAAGGCCCTTTTTTATCTCCTTACTAATTGGACCTTGGGATTTAATCATTGTCTGCTAGCATTTGAAGGAATGTGTTTGCTCGTTGTCTTTTCAAAGTTTATCTATAGTGGTTTGTTGATTGGTGTCACACTAGAAATCCAAATGTGTCATTTTGACTTTCAAATCTTTACAATCTTCAACTTAGTTTAGACCATTTCAAAGTGGTTTATTATTCTCCTTATAATTCTAGGAGGAACCAAGGTATTCCTCCTTTATTCATGTTGGGTTTACCTCCAACAAGGCATAGAATTGAAGTTCTTGATTCCTCATAAAGTGAACTAGTATAAGCACCAAATGCTTTGAATATCTCCATGGGAGGGGATCAAGATAATGTGAACCCTCTAGTTGGACAAAAGAAGAAGAAGAGGCTTTTTTGTGGGGTATTGATGGCATCCCCCTAAGAAGATATGAGTTTCCTCCTCCTCCTACTCCTTAAGGAAATTTTGATCCTCCAACTATAGAGAACATTGATAGCTATCCTCTGGTCAATTTCAATCATTTACTCACTCATATAATGGATCTTATTCTTGTCAAAGTGGGTGAGATACCTCCCAAACACATTGTTTATTCCTTTTTGCACAATCTTCCATAATTTGTGCTAAATGAGATGCAATTTGTGCCCCATTTAGTGCCCCAAATCGATTACATTTTCTATCAATAGTTGATGCTAAATCTGGTGCTAATGGCGCCCAACTTAGCGCTGACTATTCAAACAAACAAAAAAATTAAATGACCCCATGTGCAATGAAAATCAAACCATTAACAATGTGCATTCACGAATTTTTGGGAAATATGTAATGTCCCCATCGAGATTTCAAAAATTAAAAGACCCTGGGCATAAGGAAAAGCAAACCATTAACAATGTGCATTCACAATTTTTTTGGAAATATGTAATGTCTCCATCGAGATTTCAAAAATTAAAAGACCCCACGCACAAGGAAAAGCAAACAATTAGCAATGTGCATTCAGGAATTTTTGGGAAATATTTAATGCCCCCATCCATATTTCTTCAATGATATTCATAAAAGTTGATTTTATTCTCTCGTAGTTGAGTTTCTCTTGGTTGCAGAAATGTTTCATGATTTATGACTGAGTTTGGATAGCATACTCTCAAATATTTTGTATTGGATATCATACTCTCATTGAAGGATGTTTCTCTGTAGTGGGGGGGAATTTAGGGTGTGTTGGGTGCATATCTTTGGTGGAGAGGTCAAGTTTACCCACCAGAAATCGTATTACACTTGAGGGGCACACTAACTCTGCAAAAATCGTGGTATTCACCTCTGGTATGGTATGCGTCATTGTTGGCTAATATATTAGAGTGGGGAAGTCGACTTCTACTGTGGATTGAGTAGTCCACCATGAACATACTCTCTTTTTAGTTTTGTAAGTGTCTAGATCCTCTCTTTATGCATTGACCATATAGCTGTAGGGAAACAAATCTTTCAATATTTATTCTCAACCCATTCAGCCCTGAAATCTCATGCTTACAACAACATCAAGAATACCATACAAATTTTGTGTATAAGCAGAGGAGTGAAAGGTAACAACTTAACTGTTTGACAAAATGTGTCTATGGAATTTTTTATAAGCTTGATAGCCTCTTATTCCAGTCCTCACGTGAAGGTTTTAGAATCATGTTGTAAATTAGAACACTCACTTTTCTGCCTAGAACTTCATATTGGTTGTATGCTTGAGATAAATTTGTTTCCATTACTAAAAATTGGTCTTTGCATTTTTCTGAGAAATGCACTAGCAGTTGCTTTACATCTTGTTGTATTGGCATTAGAGAGTATTTAACAATTGAAATTTACTATTTAAAAAACATCCTTCAAAGAGAACTATGAAAGAACTATTAGAGAGGGTATTTCCATATGTTGTAAAATTTCTTTATTTTGTTATTCCTCTTATAGTTCTGCATATAATAGATCAGGGCGCATGTAAAACAGTTGACCAGGACCATACATAACCACCTTTTGAGCTATATAACAACCCTCAATCACTCAAGTGCTCGCCTCATTACTGGATCAATACTCTTACAATGTTATATGTCAGCAATTAGCTCCCTCTGTGTATCCAAAACTATGTTATCATGTTTGAAAATTTATATATCACATGGTGAAGGGGGTCCTCTTCATTCATTATAAATTGTAATCTCAAGAGAGCTCTTGCATATGCCTATTTTGATCAGGAATATATATATATATATATATA
>JZKD02S1685958.1:89203-131374 GCA_000966675.3 Picea glauca
ACAATGTGAGAAGATCAATGACACACTAGATCTTTCTATTAACATTAAAGATCAACACACACTAGAAAAAGCTCCTATGAGATAAGACAAGCAGATCACTAGCTAGTTGGAAGAACAGTTACACCAGCCAACACTAGAGCAACTTACCGGTGCAAGTGAAACTCAAATACGGAAGCACCCTCTAGGTATACTCTACAAAGCATGGCCCAATGCATGCCCTTGGTAACACGGTATACTCCCGTAGTCACATGTGTAAGTCACTAAGATAAAGGAAACTAGGTTGCCAGCGCGTGAACAATCACTGGGCGGGTACAGTCGACAGTTGGGTGGACCGCAATGAGCAGGGTATCAAGCCCAAAACCTATCAAGGGTATCAAAAGAAAATGTTCTGAAAGATGACTGAGGACCTCGAATGGATTTGAGACCCATGAAGCTCTGTGACAAATGCGATCAAAGGAATCCCAAGATAAGCCCTCTATATGCGTTCCCCACTACGTTTGGTCTGGATTTGGAGGGGTTATCTCCGCTACCTTTCCACACACAACCTCGTGTTTAGCCCCTGTGTTAGAGGGGGGTCCCGGATAAATTTCACGGTTACTGGAATTTCAAGCACTCCCTAGCACAAACTCTTATGTTTGTTTTTGTAGCCTTGAAGAGTTTCCTCTCCAATCCTAAATCAAGGCTCTAGCCTAGACTAAATTGATGGACCCTTCAAACACAAAGTCTAATAACTTTTTTAATTAAGCATTAATTTAAGTGGCTGTCTTAAGTCAAAGGGAATGGAAGTGAAACCAATGATGTTCTTTAAGAGACGAAAGAGAAGAGCATAAGATGAAATTGAAAACAAACTACTCTTTCTTCACAAATAAAGATTTTCCAAATTAAACTCTTTCACCAAACTTTTTGTAACTACTTTTCTCAGATCTTTGAAAAAAAAAAAAAAAAACTTAAAACAAGATTTTGCTCAACTATGAGCTATTTAATGTCCTAAGTATTCAAGTAAATAACTTAAGAAAACTTTCTTTTTCCTTGGTAAATGAAGGAACTAACCTAAACTACTTTACCAAACAAAGAAATGATTTTTTTTTATTGTTTTATGCTTCAAAACAAGAATTTTGAAAATGAATTCATTTCTTTTCTTCTAAAGCAAAAAAAGGGAAAAATGACGACAAGACAAGACCAAGAAATAACTTCTGGCCCATCGCAGATCGCAGGGATTCATTCACAATACCAAATATGTAGATCAGAACATACTCACAAACTTGTCTAAAAACCCTAATAAAGGAAACACAAGAAATCTTTGATAAAAAGAAAGCTATGCTGAGGTCAAACCTAGGCTACAGACTGCTATAACAGAGACCATGGCTAGATCAAGAAAACCCCTGAGAAGTGTGACTTATGATAGGGAAGAGGATGACTGCCTCTTCTTAAAAAATATTTTCTCAACACATGCAAGCTACTGACACTTCAACAGCCTGCGTATGTACGCGATCTGTCCAAAGGCAGGGCGTGTATGTACGCGTGCAGGCCCACTACAGGCCACGTACACGCCTATAACTTCTCAAAAAAATGAAAACCAATAGTCAAGCACATGCAGGGAGTACTAGTATGGAAGACCAGAATCCCTTAAAGACATAGAATCTTACAAAAACTCAAGAAATAGTAAATAAACTGATTTAAAACACCCAAAAATAATATCCCCCCAAAACCCTAGAGGTTTCCCTAGTACGGTCACCAATTCTAAATCAGCGGGAAAACCCCTCTACAGACTACACCAGGGTTCTGAAGTGCAGGCAGAGCTAACCGTCTAAAGTCTCCTACTTTTTACAATTATCCCGACATTACCCCACAATCATACATAAAAGACAAAGTATAGGGATCCGATAGGCATACCTTAAACTCCGCATCCGGTGTTGATCCCTTTGCGCTCAGTTGTTTATTGACTTCGGATCTCCTCCCAAGGCCAACCTGAATTCACCAAAAGACAAACAAGAAACTACAAGCATGCATTCTATATATGGATTAGTGGATTAGACATCATAACAAAGAATGTAAACAAATCGTAAAGATTTAAGACATCATTTGGCGAGACGAAAAAAGTATTTCTTTATATTAATCTCACAAAAGTCGTTTACAATATGAGACCAAAAAATGCTCCTCGAACTCAGTCCTGGGATCCTCTTCACCATGCATCAACTACTTCCACATATTCTTCTCCTCTTCAGTTCTCTCTAGGGAAATGGCAAGGGTTTGCAATGGAGGAAAAAAGGAATTCTCACTCAAACTCACAATGTGGTTGCAAAATATTGGGGCAAATGGGGAATATTGAAATGGGCAGAGTTTCTATGCTCTCATGCTTCCCTTTGGAATGGGACCCCAACACCTTCTTTATAGGCCAAAAACATAGTAACAGTTGGAGTGACTGGCTATGGGCGGTCAAATGGTTAGGTAATGGCTTGAAAACCCATATCCCTTTGCAATTTTCATTTTTTGCGCTTTTTGTGAGTGTACGCGGGCTATAGTGGTGCAACAAGCATGTGTATGTAGGCAGTAGTGGTGCAGGGAGTGCACACCTTCAAAAAAATGGTTTTTTAGAAGAGTTGTTCAGTGATGGCTTGGCAAAGATAGCAAATAAGATGGCCTGATGCTAGGTATGCATGTCTGGTGCAATTTAGGGTTATAACACTTACTCGCTTCTCTGATTTGGTGGGATCATCCTAATATCCTCATCCATCTCTCTTTCACACTATATAAAGAGGGATCTCTCTTGGAAAAGGCTAAGGTTGAATAAGCTAAGAATTGTATGGAGGGTTCTACTTCATATCATGCTTGAGAGCCTCATTTCAATTCATCAAGTCATTGTGGATCTTCTTCATTCAAGGTTAGAGAAAAGGTGTGTGTGTTGGAGCAAAGGGCCATTGAAAGGGGACCTGGCTACATCAAGGCTTTGGTTGTAATCTCCACTTTCATTTAATATGATACAACAATATGTTTCTTTCCCATAAAACTAGTCTTGTTTTATTGTATGATTCCTTGATCACATGCATAGGTTCTTGTTGAGTATATTGTGTTGCCTTCACTTTGGTTGGCTTGTGTTCCCTTCCAGGTTCAATTTCATTGGAGCATTGGAATGGAGCTAGGATGGCAATGGCAACAAGAAACGACATTTAAAAGGTATGTTGTTTCTATAGTGGGAAACCCCCCCTACAGACTACACTAGGGTTCTAAAGTGCAGGCATAGCTAACCGTCTAAAGTATCCTACTTTTAACAACTATCCTGACAACACCCCACATTCATATATAAAGTGCAAAGTATAGGGATCCAATAGTCTTACCTTAAACTCTGCTTCCGGTGTCAATCCCAATGCATTCGGTTGCTTCTCGACTGCAAATATCCTCCCAAGGCTAACGTGCATTCACCAAAAGACAAACAAGAAACTACGAACATCCATTCTATATATGAACTAATGGGTTATATGTCATAGAAAAATGTAAATCGAGCATAAAGATAAAACACATCATATGGTGGGACGGCAAAAGTACTTCTTTATATTAATCTCATAAAGTCACTTACAAAATGAGATCGGTGACTGCTCCTCGAAACTGGTCATGGGATCCTCTTCACCAAGCTCCAACTGCTTCCACATATCCTTCTTCTCTCACACTTCTCTCTAGAGAATGGGTATGGGTTTATGGATGAGGAAAACAGGAAAGAATAAGGGATTCTGTCTCAAACTCACAATGGGGCTGCAAATTCTTGGGGCAAGGGAGGATTATGAAATGGGGAGAGTTTCACTGCTTTCATGCTTCTCCTTGGAATGGGACCCCAACACCTTCTTTTATATGCCAAAAATATAGTTATTCGGTTGGGTGACAGGCTATGGGCGGTCAATTGGTTAGGAAACTACCCAAAAGCTCGTATTCCCTTGCAACTTTTTATTTTTTGCAACTTTTGTGGGTATACACGGGCTGTAATGGTGTAGCTAGCATCCGCACGTGAGCAATAGTAATGCAACTAGTGTACATATGGAGGAAGTAGTGGTGCATGGCGCGTACATATTCAAAAATTTGGTTTTTAAGAAGAGCTATTCAATATTGGCTTGGAAAAAATAGTAAGTAAGATGGCCTGCTGCTAGGTATGCATGCCTGGTGCAAATTAGGGTTGTAACAGATGCCCCCTAATGTGTGAGGTCAGAAGAGCATCTGATGGCCGAAATACAATACGAATCTTTACCAAAGTACGAAGCGAGTGAGCCTGGGACTAGAGTTCAGGAGGTCCCATCTGTAAAATAACAATTGTCTCACCGATGTGGGCATACCCATGCTCGGGATGAAATAAATCATGGTTGCCACTCAAATACACTGCAGATCCATGTTGTATAATTATATAAAGTGTAGCCATGAGCAATACACAACAGATCTACATCTCAAAATCAAAGATATACGTGTATAGTATCCATCTTCAAGAAGCCAACGATGCCTGATGGCTAGATATGAGGTGTTTAGAGCTCGAGAAACAACTTCGAGATCTTCAAAACTCAGGTAGGAGTGCAATCTGAGTGTACATCTTCACTACCCAGAGGTCTTCGACGGCTCGTCGGGGAACAAACAAGAGGATCTCGGTGATCAGTCAAAGAACTTCATTGATTTCGAGCAAAGACTTTGATTGGACTTTCGGGATGGCCGAGCATGAGGACAAGAGACAAACTGTAGAATGGCCGACTCAAGTTGGGTAAAAATTCCCTTGGACAATAGCATGATGAATGATGAGACTCAGGAAACATGACATTGACATAAGTTCACGATGCATGAGGCAACACAAACTCTCCATATATTTGGAAGAATAACCAAACGGAGGAGGACACAACTCTATGTTATGAGAACAACTTCCTAAGGTCATATTAAATCCCAGAGCTTGACTAACAAACGAAAGGATGTGCTTTGTCCAAGGGTGACTCATTGTGCTTCCATAAAAAAAAAAACTTTTCCCATCCTCTTTTTGGGGTATATTTGATTTTTTTTTGTCTTTTTCAATATTTTGAAAGCTTGAAAAAGAATAAAAGAATGCTACGTTACAAAGGAGGAATGAGTGTCACAAACATACCAGTTCCAAGCACAAGGAACACATTGATGCTAAGAGAAAGGAAACATTTGCAGAAAAAGGACACTCGGGAAAATTCCTCCATGGGTCAAGGTGTGAAGACGCAAAGGCAAAGTGCTACAAGGCTTGCGCATAAGGCATGCTTCAAAGGTTCTGTTGAGAGCAACATGGAGCCAAAATTAGGCCAAACATGCAGGAATGAAAATATGATTAACATGACACAATGATAGAGTCCTTCAATGTAATTTTAAACGAGCCCATAGAAGGTAAGCTCGGTGGTTTTTCATTTTTATAGAGTCTGAAAAAGCGCAAAAGAAGACTCCATTGGGGTACCTTTTTCGAAGATAGTCTAGTCGATTTGAAAAAGAGATAAATTAGCACCAAAAAGATGTCTATTCAAAACCATTTTAACGAGTGTGATAAAGACAAGATCACTCGACAATCTTTTCAATTTTAAGGAGTCTGAAAAGAGATTAGCTATGGACTCGTTGCCTTTTTCTAGATTTAGTCTCCTCAGCCCGAAAAAGTATAAAATCTACTAAAGAGAACTCTCCTGGCGAGATGAATCTCCCGAGGTGTAAATTTTTCCTCCTTAATCTATAGGCCGAAAAAAGGGGTAAAATCATGCCAGTATATATTTTTTTTGAACCAATTAACGAGTGTGAAAAAACAAGGTCACTTGACGATCTTTTCAATTTTAGGGAGTCTGAAAAGAGCTTAACTATGGACTCTGTAATGGATGTTCTTCTGGATTGGTTTAACGAGTGTGAAGAAACAAGCTCACTCGATGATCTTTTCACTTTTAGGGAGTATGAAAAGAGCTTAACTATGGACTCCGTGGGGGTTCCTTTTTCGTAAATTTAGTTCCTCAGGCCCGAAAAAGGGTTAAACTTATACCTGAGAATACTCTTCTAGCGAACCAAAGTTCCTAGAGTATACCTTTGTTCGTAAAATTGACCATCTGGACTGAAAAAGGGGTAAAATATCGCCAGACAGACGTGCCTTCAAATTTTAGTTTGGCGAGCATGAAGGGAAACAAGGTCGCTCAACAATATTTTCATGTTTAAAGGGTATGAAAAGGGCTTAAAAGAAGACCCATTTGTTTTTTGGGAGTCCCGAGGGTAAGGCCAAGAGTGACAATATATCAGACATGTGAAGGCTCGGACTCGTAATCAAGAAAACACTAAAAGGACTCCCGAGCCTATAGTCATTAGCGACGACATGGACACCGAAATGAAACCAAGATCTACCTAGGGCATCCATGTGAGGGTAGGCTCTACCACTAAATTACGACACTTCTAAAGCAACAATGACAGTTCCATGTTGCAATTCGGTGGGGTCGATCCTATGGTAAAGAGAAAAAGACAACAAGGTGCAACAAGTGGAGGTGGAATCCTAACTTAAATGCACAAAGTTGGAAAAAATGACTTTTCACCAAAGGACCATAAAAGTGCCCCAACTGCCAAAAAGTTCACCAACCCAAAAGTAAAGAGTATCGTAACATCCAATGAGAAACTCAAGAACCATGTTACATGATTTTCAAGCCAGAAAAAACGACAATGGGGGTCAAAACATGACAAAAAGGGCCAAAAAAGTCTATAAATAGAAGCTGGCAGCTCATTATCACCATTGCAAATTGAGAATTGACCAAAAATCCAAAAACACCCCTTTGTGAAAAATTTTGATTCCGAGAGCTTCAGTGGACGAAACAAACTTCCGCTTGGACCAAGTAAGTACAAACTAGTCCCTCTTGCATTTCCATTTTTCCTTTTTTTTTTTTNCCCCTTTGTGAAAAAATTTGATTCCGAGAGCTTCAGTGGACGAAACAAACTTCCGCTTGGACCAAGTAAGTACAAACTAGTCCCTCTTGCATTTCCATTTTTCCTTTTTTTTTTTTTGGAGGGGCACACACCTTTAAAAAGGTCAGCCCTGCGTGTATGCTGGTTGTCCAAGCACAGCTCGCGTATGCACGCAGGCAGAGAAAATTCTGCCCGCGTACATACGCGACTGTTCCCAATACAACCCACGTACATCCTCAAACATATGAAAAAATTAAAAATGTATCATTTGACTCTCCTTTGAACTTTTCATTTTGCAGGATGTATGTCCATTGGAGAGAGAGAGAGCATGAGGACATTGATTCAATGGTCGAGGAAGACCCTACTGCTGTTGCCACATTAAAACAATGCGGGTTGTGGAAATTCTTTCGGTGTCCACTCATGCGGGCATAACCTAGGCTACTGAATGCCTTGGTGGATTCACTGCACCCATATGCAAAGGATTTTATGCTCAAGGGACAATCGTTGACTCCAACGACTGAAGATATTTATTTTCTAACTGGCCTCTCGAGGAGAGGGGAACCAGTCAACCTTCGTGCTTTTCCCTCTTAGCCTCACAACATTTCTGAGTTGATCGAACAACACTGTGAGGCCAGAATAGATAAAGTGGGTTTCTAGGTACCGATCCACAAAATCACCAACCTATCACTAAAAGTGATAGTTTTACTTATTGGGCGGATCACTAGATCCGTGACTTTACATCAGGCCTCCCGGGTGCATATGCATTGCACAATACATTGCTTAAATGCACAAGTGTTTGATTGGAGTACAACCAATCTAGAGTGAATGAAGAGACAACTCACAGAGTGTTGTGGGCGGAACAACAAGAAATTCAGGTTCGAGACTGTTCTTTTCTGTTTCTTCTTCTAGAGGGCACCCAGTCTTAGTCCTCGAGAGACAATACGGGGGTATGTGGCCTCCTTCCCAGTAGTGTGCATGTGGGAAGCATTGTTGCCACGACAAGGGGGAGGAAGGACCATCGAGGCCTTCGATGCTACATTTTTTGACTGGTGGTCTCGACAAATTTTGGCTATAGAGGACTACCCCTATGCCAGGATCAACTTCTCCAGAGATCCTGACATGCCCGTACCTCCCAGAGCGGAGCGAGGAGAATTAGGTACATTTTTCTTTTTAAAAGTTTTTTAATTTTTTATTTCTTTTTTATATATATCATCTTTTATTTGTACCAGAGCACCTGACAACTGTGTATCTGTTATGTACAGATGTGGGACCAATGTGTCCAGCTAATTTTGCGTGGAGCAGGCGTCGCCCATGACCAGAGGCAACAATAGCAGCCACTGAACCAACAACAACAATGGGGGTACCTCCAGTCAGAGAGCCTGAGAGAGTTTTGAGACGAGTGGAGCGTAACCTGTCTGCACTCACTCGTAATGTGTCTATGGATGAGATCGAGGATCTCCCACCATCTGTGCAACCTCATGTTGTTGGGGTGCCACAGACCTGGGTCCAGCTATTTTGGTGTTTGGAAAATGTTATATTCCACTATGGCAGGGCCAACCGGCCTTGTGGTTAGCTTAGGGTGGACCATTTACGTGCCGAGGGCACTCTTTGTATATTTTTGAGGGCATAAGCTAGAGTATCTGTTATTTGATTCAATCTCCAAGAAACATGGATATACGTAATGTAATCAAAACAACATTCTAAGAGACGTACCCTAAGGAATCGTCGATGTAGAGTAGGATCGTAAACGCGGTAAACGCCATTTAATTGGGACACAACCAATTGTGCATCTAAGTAGACCCAGAGGTAACAGATACCATGCAACAAGGCATCATGAAGCAACTCTATTACTACACTATATTCAACGACATTGTTTGTGGCGTCACCTAAACAGATACCTCCAGAAGATAACAACTGGCCTTGAGGTGTGAAGATCACCTAAGCTACAGAAGCAAGCCTCCGAGTGTTTCGGCTAGCACTATGCACAAATCCAATGAACACGTCCGATTCACTTAACATCTGCCACAGTGAAAAATATGACATCAAAATGACACATCCATAAGATCAAAAAGACAAAAACTAAAAATGTACAAGAACTATACATATGTAAAAGAAGTCACCCAAGGCGACCCACCTATGAGTAATACTTTTTGAGGTAGATCCCATTTCTAGGCTCCGCTAAAGCATTCCCTTCAAAATCAACCAGACGATAATCACCCTTCTTTAAAACTTCCTTCACGATGAATGGTCTGAACCACATGGGTTTGAACTTGCCTGCCCCCATGGGATCTTTATCTTGGTCATAGACCAGGACAAGGTTGCCTTCGAAGAAAATCTGTGGACGAATGGACCGATCATACTGACACTTGAATCTTTTCTTGTGAGTCTCATTATCCAAGGCTACATCATGTCGTTGCTCATCGAGTTGATCGGGATATAATGAGCGTTTCTCAAGCGGTGAAGTGTCTGGCAATAACTGTACTGCCAACTTAAGAGATGGGATCTGGCATTCTATAGGCAAGACTGCTTCCAACCCGTAAACAAGTTGAAAAGGTGAGAAACTAGTGGTAGTCTTTACAGATGTTCGGTAGGCCCATTATGCCAAGTATAACATCAAATGCCAATTTGACTTGGCCGAATTGATCGTTTGCTATAGAATGGTTTTGAGAGACTTATTCACAGCTTCCACCTGACCATTCACTTGTGGATAATGAGGTGATGAGTGTTCTTGCCTCAACCCAAGATTTGATGTTAATTCAAACATCATTTTGTTCTGAAAGTGACTTCCATGGTTAGTGACAATCTCTTTCGGGACACCGAACCTTGCTATTATCTGATTAAACAAGAAGAGAGCTGCTGTCTCTCCATCATCCTTGAATGTTGGCATAGCCTCGACCCACTTGGTAAAGTAGTTTACTGCAACGATGATATAACGGTGCCTCCTGGATGAGGGGGGTGGCATGTAGTATAATCAATCCCCCACTTGGTGAAGGGGCCAACTGTGATGACGGGAAACATGGGAGCAGGATGTGCCCTCATCTTCCTTGAGAAGATATGACATGGGTGGCACTTCTTGACCGATTCAACACAATCTTTGATTAACGTTAGCCAATAGTAACTAGCTCGTAGAATATTTTGGGCTGTTGCCAACCTAGACAAATGACCACCACATGCTCCAGTGTGGCAGTCGTTAAGCATGAGTTCCACTTCTTCATGGGTGAGACATCAATGAAGGATGCAATCTATACCTCGACGATACAAAGTGTCTTCAAGAATAAGATAGTTTTTTGCCTGATGGAGTATGCATCAACGCTCATTATGAGAAGCAGAGGCAGGGCACTTCAAAGTCTGGAGATATACTAGTATATCTCCACACCAGGGATCCAAAGATGTGATAAAAAACATATCTTCTTTAATAGGCGACTCTTCGGGTATAACATCACCTGACTTGACCGGAATTTTCGAGATGAGTTCCACAAAGACCAACGAATTTTTGGATTTTGCCAAAACAAAATCCAAGTCAAATTCCTGGAGGATAACTATCCATATACTGATCTTTCCGCAGATTACACGTTGTGTCAACACATATTGGAATGGATTCACAACGACAATGATGGTGGACTTGCAAAACAAGATATACTGACAGAACCGTTGGACAACATGAACTGCTGCCAATGCAATTTCTCAACATGAGAGTAGTTGAGTTCTGGTCCAACTAGGCCTCGACTCAGGTAGTAAATCACGTTCTCTTCAAGAAAATCGTACTCTTGAACCAAGACCATGCCGATGGTCGACTCTGCAGCGGCCAAATACAATAAGAAATATTTATTATAATTGGGTGGCCAAAGCAGGGGGGAAGACATGAGGGCGCATTTCAACACTTCGAAAGAGCACTGAGTGGCTTCATCCCAATGGAAAGGAATGTCTTTCTTTAGTAAATGCATGAACCCTTTTGTGATCTCGACATAGTTTGCGATGAAACACCATAAAAATTTCACTTTTCCCTGTAAACTCTGATGTTGAGGGACTGTGTACGGGGGAGGCAACTGAAATATCACCTCAACCTTTAGAGGATCGACCATGATCCCTGTTGTGGAAACTATAAAACCTAGCAGACGATCCGACGTCACACAAAAACTGCATTTGTTTGGATTCAAGCGAATCTGATAGTAGCAACATCGCTCAAAGATAAGTTGGAGGTGTGTGGGATGATCAAATCTCTTATGAGATCGTGATGCTAAATCATCGAGATAAGCCTCGACTAGGTGTTTGAGATAGTGTAAAGCAAAAGACATGGCCTGCTGAAAAGTGGCTCCAACATTCTTTAGGCCAAAAGGCATCTTCCGATAAGAAAATGTACCGCACAGATAGATAAAAGCCGTTTTATGCTAGTCCTTGGGTTTGATCTGTATCTAATTGTATCCCAAGAAACTATCCATGAAAGAAAAGACCTCATAACCTGTGCATTCATCGACAATCTGGTCAATAAAAGGGGCGGGGAAATTTATCTTTTGGACATGCCTTATTCAAATCACAGAAGTCTATACATACGCAAATCGTAGCCTGCTTTTTGTTGACTGGAACGAGATTCAACACCCATTGAGTCAGCTGAACGGGGTAGATGAAACCAACTTTGAGTAGTTTCTCTACTTGAACCTTAATAGCTGCTGTTTTCTGAGGATTAACCAGATGAAGCTTCTGCCGGACCGTCTTGCATCAGGATAAGTCGTGATTTCATGTTCAATGATCCTTGGATCAATGCCTAACATTTCCTCGTAAGACCAAGCAAAAACGTCGCAGAATTCTTTAAATAAATCTGTATAGATTTGAATCTCCTCAGGGGAACAATCCACTCCGATGAAGACATTCACCACGACGCCAGTGGTTCTGGAGATATCGATAGGTGTCATTTTAGCAATGGTTTCCATATTACCCTCGGCATAAACTGCGTGCATAGCCAGAGGATTGATAGGACAAGACCTATCTCCAGTCATAGTCAACACAAATTCTCCTACCTCTATTATTCCTAACTTTTAGAGGAAATATGATCTGTGATGGAGATCATCCCAGGGTGTCTCTGGACCAGTCAATGCCTCTAAAATCGCCTCGTCAAAGGGAAAGACCAAGTCTAAGGAATCGGTAGTGGCAAGGGAACCTTGAACCCAGTCAGGCTCGGGAATTGGATCTAACTCTTGTGCGAGAGTCAGATTGAGGTCAACAGAAGCTTGCTGGACTATAGAGTACGCAACTTCTACCGCGGATAAGGGCATGGAAATTCCATGGTGCCCTATCTCTTCCATCATGGCTAACGGGGAAGGACGAATCCACAGATCATTAAAGTAAGTCATGCAGAACGATGACACTGAAAAGATTTCATCCTTAGGCTGGTCGGGGAAAGCCGATATCATTTTGACATCGCCAAAAGGAGGTGGGTAATCAAAAGTACCCATGAGAGGCAGGCACAAACCAACCCCCACGTTGATGATGCCAGGCTATGGGTTATCAATCATCGGGACCGTGGATGCCCCCGATGAAGGGTCAGGTCTGGAGAAGGACAATTGATCAATGGTTACAATTCGATCCTCATGTGGAAACAATAAGACCCGAAAAATTGTGGCAACCACTGCATGCATGGCATATGTCCAACTCCTTCCTAACAGGAGGTTGTAGTCGAGAGGCGCATCGACCACTTCAACTTTGACACACACGGTCTTCCCTCCTAACTGCACGGGGAAAGAAGGAATGATTCCATGTGGTCTAAAAGAATGACCGTCAAAAGCCATAAGAAGAGTAGGTGAAGGAGATAGAATGGGTTGGCCAATGGCCTTTCAACACACCAACGACATCACACATGTCGAGGCACCCACATCAACTACTGTGCATAAAATATTTCGGGTAGACGATTTCGTGGGGTGAGCCACTACTATCTAAAATGCGACGTGGTATGGGAGATGAGGTTTCAAGTCAATTGTATCAAGCGTGATAGTTCCCGGATTACATATCTTAGAGGATCCTAAGGCGGCTAGCAGAGCCTTTCTCTGTGAAGGGCAGTTCTGGAGGAACTCCAAAGCAAACATCGTGCAAGGGGTTTGTGACAAATCCTCCACCATAGAGTAGTTCTAGGTGGCCCTCACGTTTGGATTATGTGAAGCCTTCTTGAACACCCCTTTCGGGATGCGTGTCATTGTTTCACCCATCATTCTCTCGATCTGGAGAGGAACACACTTGTTTTCGGCTTCTTTACCCTTTTCAGCAGTATTTGGCGCTTCGTAATCATGTGCCCTAGTAGCTATGTGAGCTTCAACTTTCAACATATAGACATTCAAAGTCGAGGGATTTCTAGACGACGAAGGGGGTCCTTGATTGCCCCCATCCACGCTCACAGAAGATTGAGTTAAAATTTTCCCATGAGGGACTGGGTTCATTAACACTACAGGCTGCTGCTGCACCAATAACTTTTGGGCCTCCGTGAGTCGAGGGCACAGGTGAGTCGGGTGGTCTTTCACACAGAGGTTGCACATATACTTTGAATTATTTCTCTCTGTGTTTCCCCCACCATCATTATTGGTCAGGTTCTTGTCCCGCTTACCCTTCTTTCGCTATTTTTTCTTCCCTTCAGCCTACTGGTTGGCCTTTGGGTTTGTCGATTGCACGCTGTGTACATCCGACGTCTGAGTAGGGGGGTAGATGACCTAGGAACTGGGTTGGTCACTGTCTGCTGTATCAACAATTATTGCAATTGGTTTGACAATAGATCAATGGTCTTTGCTTGTGCTGAACCAACAATGCCATCAACATGTGGTCCAGACTTATGTCTGGTCTTATCAAGAATAGACTGTGTTGCATCTGGAAAAACTTCATAAATCAAACCAGTCTGAGAGTAAATCAGCTCCAGATGTTGAGCTCTCATTATCGATTCTTCCTTCGAAAAGACCCCCGACGTTGCTACGTCCTTGGATAATTAGGGTACCAAAGACTTAAGGAACCATTCTAGCAGGAATGCTGGTGGAACTGGTACTTTAATCAAACTCTTCCAGCGCCACCATTCTCAGATGTGATTAGAGATGTGGTCAGCCTTTGTCTACTCAAAGTTGGCCAACAGTTCTGTGCTGGCATCATATCTCACAAGTAATTGAAAATGGTTTAATAAAACCATTGCCAATTCACCAAAAGTAGAGTATCTTGAGCGGTCGAGCTCGATGTACCATTTCGCGACACTCCCGATAAGAGTGCATTGAAACAGATGCAACTAGACAGAGTCTTCTCTCAAAGAGTTGGATGCGCACCATAGGTGAAATTTGGTCACATGATCGCCTGGATCTTCATTAGGCTTTCCTTTAAACTTTGGAATGTTCGAGGGAAACATGGTCGTCATAGCAGGCCAACATGGATCGTGACAAATTGGGTCATTCAATAATCTTGACAACTCTGGCAAATGCAAAGTTGCCAAAAATGATATCTTAGGTTGTTGAGTATGTACAGGAGGATAGGAGCCTGGGATTTGGCTGGCACCAGGTCGCCAGGAAAATTTAGGTTGCTGGCCTGGGTTCTGGTAAAAACCATGGCCTAGTTCGACATTTGGATGCTGTGCTTATTGAGACGTCAATGACTAACTCCCATAGTAGGATGTTGAGGGCTGAGAAGGGATTGGTCCCGACGTAGTGTTCCAAAGGTTCTGGAAAGGGTTACCCCCTGTTGATCCGATGGGCATAGGTACTGAGCATTGCCTAGGGTTCCATTGGCCATGGAAGGGGTTGTCCCCGGTCGACATCCCTAATGAGGGAACTGATCCCTGCCATGGATTCCAAGGTCCTTGAGAAGTGTGTGCCCCCTGTGCAGGAATAATACCTTGCACAGGATTTTGTGATCCAAAACCAGGTTTTCCCTCGACCAAGATGGCAGCTAACGAGAATGCATTGTTACCAAACGTGCCAAACAAAGAGAATGATAAAGAACCCACCGCTGTGGTACTAGAAAAATTTCCTTGACTACCTGCTCCAGATAGGTTGTAGTTCATGGTCAGCCAGATGGGTTGCTGAGGAGCACCGCCGAGCGAGGGAGACGACAGAGGTATATGACCCCCACTGCAAGGGAAAGCATTATAAGGGGCTGAGGTGCCCCCCATGGACCCTTGCAGAGGAGCTTTGGAGCTCCCTACCCCCAGACCCAAAGTCTGTAGGTTGGAGTAGGAGAGGACCGAGTTCATGTAAAAGTTAGGCATCTCGTATGAAAACAGAGGGCCCATCGCACTCTACGTAAACGGTGTAGTGATCGCTACCATGGACGGAATCATACCACTGCCCGAGGTAGAGGCAGTCGAGACCATAGTGGCCCAGACCTGCGAAGGTGAGTTAGGAGGCAAAACACCCCCAATTGTGGCAGCCATAGAAGGAGTATGAGGACTCCCTGACGAAATAGCAACATTTGCTTCCATTGCTGCTTGCAGGATTATCTGATGCTCATGATGCGTTACCCTTGGAGGGGCAATCTGTTTAAGAAGTGGCATCGAAAAGTCAGCGATTGGAGAGTTATACGGATTGAGAACTTCCACTCCAAGGTCAGAAATAGTTGGTCCCTCCGGAAACGAATTTTCTCCTCTTGAAGATGGCTCGGGTACATCTTCTTGTGGCCCGGTCGACTCAAATGACCCTTCCTGGTCAAGTCTTCACCTTCGCGGTGGCGATAGTGGCTCCAAGTTAACTAGCGGCAGGCCCAAAAGCCTTCGCGACCAGCAGAGCTCTTTATTTTCCACTATGTGAGAGGATCAATGACACACTAAGTCTTTCTAACGTTGAAGACCAAAACACTCACTAGAAAAAGTTCCAATGAGATTCAACAAGCAAACCACTATTACTAGTTGGAAGAATAGTTACAACAACCAACACTAGAGCAACTTACCGGTGCAAGTGCAACTCAAACACATAATCACCCTCTCGGCATACTCTGCAAAGCGTGGCCCGATGTCTACCTTAGTTACCATGGTATAACCCAACAGTCACCTGTGTAAGTCCCTAAAATCAAAGGCAACTAGGTTTCCATCTTGTGAACAACTACCAGACGGGTATAGTCGACAGTCGGGTTGACCACAATGAGTAGGTATCAAGCCCGAAACCTATCGAGGTTATCGAAAGCAAGTGTTTTGTAAGCTGACTGAGGACCTCGAATGGATTCGAGACCCACGAAGCTTCGTGGAAAATGCGATCAACGTAATCCCAAGATAAGTCCTCTATATGCGTTCCTCCACTACGATTGGTCCGACTTTAGAGGGGTTATATCCACTACCTTTCCACACATGACCTCATGTTTAGCCCCTATGTTAGAGGGGGGTCTCAAATAGTTTCCACGTTACTGGACGTTTTCACTCCCTAGCACAGACTCCTATGTTTGTTTTATAGCCTTGAAAAGTTTCCTCTCCACCCTAAATCAAGGCTCTAGCCTAATCTAGTTAATGGACCCTACAAACACAAAGTCTAATTAATTTTAATTCAACGTTAATTTTAAGTGGTTTATCTTAAGTCAAAGGAACATAAATGAAACTGATGATGTTTTTTAAGAGATGAAAGAGAAGAACAAATGTTGGAAACAAAATTACTTCTTTTTCAACAAACAAAGATTTGCAAATTGAACACTCTTTAACTAACTTTTCTAACTAACTTTTCTCTCTAAGATCTTTTAAAAGAAAAACTCAAAACTGAATTTCGCTCGACTGTGAGCTACTTAAAGTCCTAAGTATTCAGTAAAGAACTTAAGAAATCACTCTTCTTCCTGAAAAAACAACTAACCTAACTACTTAACCAAACAAGAAATTGAATTTTTTTTTTTTTATGCTCCAAAATAAGAAACTTGAAAATGAATTCTTTTCTTTTCTTCTAAAGAAAGTAACAAGGGAAAAGTGAAGACAAGATGAGACCAAAAACCAACTTCTGGTCTACTGCGGCTCACAGAGAGTTATTGACAATACTAAACAAGTTGATCATAATAAACTCACAAAACTTGTCTCAAACCCTAATCAAGAAAACACAAGAAACCTTGATAAAGAAAAGCTAACTGTTGTCAGACCTAGGCCAAAGACTGCAAGAAATAGAGACCAGGGCTAAATCAAGAAAACCCCTGAGAAATATGGTTTCATTAAAGGAAGAGGATGACTGCCTCTTCTTTAAAAAATATTTTCCCGACACATGCACACAACTGATACTTCAACAACCTACGTATGTACGCGGGCTGTCCAAAGATAGGGTGCGTATGTACACGTGTAGACCCACTGCAGGTCGCGTACACCTTTGTGACTTCTCTAAAAAGAAAAATTAACAGCCAAACAAGCTAGGCAGGGAGTACTGGTATGGAAGACCAAAATCCCTTAAAGACACATAAACTCAAGAAACAGTAAATAAACCAATTAAAGACACCCAAAAACAAAAATCCCCTAAAAAACCCTAGAGGTTCCCCAATATGGTTGCCAATTTTTCTATAGTGGGAGAACCCCCCTACAGAATACACTAGGGTTCTAAAGTGCAGACAGATCTAACCGTCTAAAGTCTCCTACTTTTAACAACTATCCCGACAACACCCCACATTCATATATAAAGTACAAAGTATAGGGATCTGGTAGTCTTACCTTAAACTCCGTGTCAGGTGTCGATCCCAATGCGTTCGATCGCTTCTCGACTGCAAATATCCTCCCAAGGCTGACCTACATTCACCAAAAGACAAACAAGAAACTACGAACATGCATCCTATATATGAACTAATGGGTTAGATGTTGTAACAAAATGTAAATAACATAAAGATAAAACACATCATATGGAAGGACGAAAAAAGTACTTCTTTATATTAATCTCATAAAGTCACTTACAAAACGATATCGATGACTGCTCCTCGAACCCAGTCCTGGGATCTTCTTCACCAAGCTCCAACTTCTTCCACGTATCCTTCTTCTCTCACAGTTCTCTCTAAAGAATGGGTATGGGTTTATGGATGAGGAAAAAGGGAAAGAATAAGGGATTCTGGCTCAAACTCACAATGTGGCTGCAAATTCTTGGGGTAAGAGGGGATTATGAAATGGGTAGAGTTTCATTGCTTTCATGCTTCTCCTTGGAATGGGACCCCAACACCTTCTTTTATATGCCAAAAATATAGTTATTCGGTTGGGTGACAGGCTATGGGTGGTCAATTGGTTAGGAAACTACCCAAATGCCCGTATTCCCTTGCAACTTTATATTTTTGCAACTTTTGTGGGTATACGCGGGCTGTAATTGTGTAGCTAGCGTACGTAATTGGGAAGTAGTAATGCAACTAGCATACATACGCAGGAAGTAGTGGTGCAGGGCGCGTACATCTTCAAAAATTTGGTTTTTAAGAAGAGTTATTCAGTATTGGCTTGGAAAAAATAGTAAGTAAGATGGCCTGCTGCTAGGTATGCATGCCTAGTGAAAATTAGGTTTTTAACAATTTTCCATCTCTTGTTAGCTAGTAGACTCAATAATTAGAACTTAGGGAAAGTTCCATATTCTGTTCTGGTTTGTTCTAGTTTCCAGTGGGATCTAGGGAGATTTGTTTATGTCCGCATTTACTGATTAATCCTATAACAACCATGCCTTGCCTTGCCTTGACATGTCATTCTATGCCTTGCCTTGACATTCCATGCCTAGCCTAGCCATGCCTTACCTTGACAAGCCATACCTTGCCTTGACAAGCCATGCCTTTCCTTGTCATGTCTTACCTTGCCTTAACATGCCATACTTTTCCATGGGTTGTCATGCCTTACCATGAATTTCCTTGCAATGCCTTGCCTTGCCATGCATTCCCTTGCCTTTCCTTTCCATGTCTTTCCTTGACATCCCATGCCTTGCCATGTATATCCTTGACATGCCATGCCTTGCCTTGACATTTCTTTCCTTGCCTCGCCTTGCCCTACCTTTCCATAACATGCCTTGCCTTGCCTTGATATACCTTGTCTTTCATTGACATGCCTTGCCTTGACATGCCATGCGTTGCATTGACATGCCTTACCTTGACATGCCATGCCTTGACATGCCATGCCTAGCCTAAACATGCCTTGCCTTGACATGCCTTTCTTTTCCTTGGCATGCCATGCCTTTCCTTTACTTGACATGTAATGCCATGCCTTGCCTTGACATTCCTTTCCTTTCCTTGACATGCCAAACATGCTCAATTGGAAGTATTGGGCGACATACATTCATCAATTGAGACTTGCACCAGGGCCAAATGCTTCAGTTTGCAATCCATAAAACATTATTGTTCAATATGGAAGCATTGAGGTTGTAATCAAATACACAAACATTTATGAAGAACTAGATGTTGATGAACAATGTTTGTATTGTTCCAGAATGGTTACATGACATCTTCTTGGGATATGGAACCCCAACACTGTACAATGGACCAATGTGCTTGATACTTGGTATGTTGTCTATTCTAGGGACACTTTACTTGATGTTGGTCACTTCATAAAAGTTTGAGCAATAGGAAAGAGGCTAATATATCCCTACACACTGTTATTGCACACTATCCTACAATATAAAACCAAAATATAAGGCGAAAAATTACCGTGCCCAAAAGAGCAAAGTAAAGGACTTAGAAATTATAATAAATTGAATAGAAACCTTAAAACTAAAAAATAGTGCCGCAAATGCAAATTCAATATTCAAAAAGAGGGTTGGAATTTGCTCTTTTATGCAAATACATGAGGGTTGAAGATAGAAAAAAAATTAAGCTTAAAATGAGATGGCAATTTTGGATTTTGTCATGAGGGATGAAAATACAAGTTTTTAATCTTAAGTATGAGTTGTAAATGTGTGTCAAGCAAGCCTAAAAGAGGGTAAAAAAATTGAATTTCAAGAAAGCTCATGCTCTTTAAGAATTTATCCCATAAGGTATCCAAGAAACAAAGCTTGGAGAGTTTTCTTCTTGACTCCCAAAGGAGGGAAAAAACCAGCAATGCAAAAAAATGAAAGAGCATAAAAAACTAGTGATGTGAAAGGCCATAGAAACTATGCTCAAGATATGAAATAAGTTATGCTCATTTAATATAGCAAGTAGAGAATGGAATTCTTGGCCAAAAATGAGGTTGCAAAAGATATTTTGACCAGACAAAAGAGTTTTGAAAATTGACCCCATGTGCCAGATTTGCATTGTGCCTCACTGAGCAAAACTCTAGTTCTGAATATCCTCTAAAAAACACTTTTTTGGGCGATGGAATCATAGAAGAGGGGTCCCCCTAGCTGGAATCCGGTGCCAAGAGTCCAATGGAACTAACGGTTCATCGATCCGAGTCATGGTTTGCGTGTTATGGCGAGTTGCAACTCACCTCCTGAAGACATTCAAGGAGACAATGACAATTTGGTCCTGTGGCACAAAATCATAACCCAATGACATAACTGAAATTCGTAATCTCTGGAAGGTCTATATGGCCAATGCCCACGTGACCATGGTGCCCATAATCACTCGACACAGGGGTTGTGAAAGTTGACCCCATGTGATGGATTTGCATTGTGCCTCACTGAGCTAAACCCTAGTTCTGGAGATCCTCTAACAAACACTGTTTTGGGCGTTGGAATCACAGGAGAGGGGTCCCCCTTGCCGGAATCTGGTGCTAGGAGTTTAAGAGAATTGGAATTTCTTCAATACGAGGCACAACTTGGGTGCTATGGCGAGTTTCAACTCACCTTCTGAAGCCATTCAGGGACACAATGACAATTTGGTCCGGTGGCACAAAATCACAATTGGGTGACATAATTGAGTTTTGTAAGCTCCGGAAGGTCCGTATGGTCAACTCCCAAATTATACAAGCTGTCAACCAAGGTTCAATGTCACAAATTGACCCACCTTTTCCCCAAGGATAATCTAGCACCAATACAATCATTCCATTCAAAATCATCAAACCATGTTAATTTGAAGCAACTGACCATCAGTTCATCTAAATGGACATTTGATTGTGTTGTTTGCAACATCATCCACATTATGTTTTTTGTACATCTCAGTAGCAGCCTTATTGGATGGTATGCATGCCAAATTGGCATGGAAAAAATCCCTATGGATTCTGTGCATGCCAATTTGGCATGCACACAAGCTAATAAGGTTGTTGTGCATGCCAAATTGGCATGCACACCAACTAATAAGGTTGTTGTGCATGCCAAATTGGCATGCACAACAACCAATAACACTGTTGTGCATGCCAAATTGGCATGCACAATAGCCATAGGGCATGCACATTAACCTCAATCATAATAGTGTAAGTCAAATATGATGAATGATGATAAAGGTAATCACATTAACCTCGTATATCATCCGAGACCAATGGAGTTGTATCTATGTAAATACTATAATCCCCGTGATAGAACCATATGTATGTTAGTTTGACTAAGCTATGTATAAGAAAGAGATCATAGCACTCAAATACCACTCTTGTTTTAATACTAGTGAGATAGGAGAACTAAGGACCCTATATTAGATACAACATATAGAGCTATCATCTTAATCACAATGGTAGTCTAATTACTCTTATAAATAAGCAATAACTTGACCTTTATTCCCATATTTACTCTATGTATGATTGCCTTCATGATCAATGTTATGACTCTAATAGCTCAATGATTACTATTAATATTAATTCAATCGGTTCAAGTCGGAAAGAGTAGTTATTAAGGCATAGGCTTTGGTGGAGGTTCCAGGGCCAATCCCCGCGAACTCCCCTTTTGGTTTGAAATTGTTATATGTTGTATACAATGTATGTTCTATCCACTATATTTAGAGATTGCACTAGAAGGTTCTCCAACGATATATAACTGTGCTATAGTTGGCGTGGTCCACCAGATTTGGTGGACTCGCCAACTATTTTGTTTCAAAATTCGTTCATGGGTTGTCCTTGTGCATTTCCTGCTTGCCACGTGACATCCCCTGCCAAGTCAACAAGCCACGTCAACATGCTGACGTCAGTATGCTACTTGTCACTTCCCTTCTCTTTCCATGTGTGTTGTATAGACACTGATGTCATCTATACGGGTGCTGATGTCAGTACTACAGATGCTGACTCATCCCCCGCTGATTGGGCTAGGTTGACCAAGCTTTGACTGCGAATATATTTCAATCCGTAACTCTGTTTGATGATCCATTTGTGTCATTAGAAATATTGTGACACACTCTTCATGGTCATGCCATTTTCACTAAGTTTTGGGAACTTTTAATTTTTTCCCTTTCTCTATCTGTTGGAGCCATTTTGAGCGTTCTGAGTTGCCTATTTGAGTTCTGAGCTGTTCTTATCCTTCTCTGGATCCTTTTTGGATCAATATGTAACTGGTTTCAATACTATACAGTTTAAGCAAGGTATATAATTTAGTGTAATCAAGTAATCATCACATATCTGTTATAAGCTTGATAACATGTAAGCCTAATTACTGATATAGGATATACAAAGCAAGTACGTATTAAAGGTGAAACACATATACCAATATAGATATCATATTAAATCCTTAGTAATAGTATCAATACCATTGATTTCCTTATATGGAACCAATAGTACAAAGAGGTGGTATCTCTAGTCCAACTATCATGATCAAGCTACTTACTGCATGTACTATGCTTGCACTTGTTATGATTATGTTTGTGTGAATGTGCAGATTAATGGTACTAATACTATCATATAAACTACCCCAAGTAAAAGTACGAGATAGTGCGACGAGCATTGGATTAAGTAATATCAATATGCTTATTACGATAGGTGGTTATGATAGAAACAAGAAGGGTGGAAAACAAAGACTGGAGTCATACTACATTCTGTACAGTGTCCAAGTGCACTACGTAATCAATGATTCAGATTGATTTCTTAGGGAGATATAGATATGATATCATCGTGATTACTATGAAGCTTCATGAAGGATTATCAATACTATCTATCCCATTGAATAAGTGAATGCTTATACAAAACATATCGTATACAATTCATATATTATAAGAGGTTACTCTATTATATAAGTGAGATCAATGTTCATTACTACTTTGGTTAGGTTACATTGTTTCATCAAACTCTAAGCTAGCAATCAAGTGTTATGGTTATACTTATATTGATACAAGCTCTATCATGTTGAATACTTGGAACCCATATCCCTGTTAGAAATGATTGATTACCATTGATTCACTATCCTATGAGTATTGCTACATGTAGAGAGTAGTTATGGTCACTGATTACTAGTAAGTAATGGTAATGATTCTATGTATATTATAGCCCTTTGATTACCTTATTACTCTTATTGAGCTTAGTAAGGTAAGTATTCTTAATTTCATGTATCTTTGTAGTTATAGCTCTTATTATAATAAGCTTGTATGTTCAACTAAGTAGTAAAGTTCCATAACTCTTACAATACAAGGAATACATGATGTGTTAAAGCTATAGTATGATATCCATTGAATAGTGAATATGTAGAGATCAAACAAGTACTGATTAGAGTAATATAGTGATGGAGAAACATGATTCTATCTATAGAGCTTAGTTTAGTTTGAATACTGTGTCAATACTAGCTACTTGCTTAAAGATGACATAAAGCTCCTATCGATGAAATATAGGTACATGTAGAAATAAAGATGGTTGTACACTCAATTACGGAACTAAGCATACTGGTTATGTGTTATCAAGCTTAGTCATATCTACAATATTTACCTAATTTGTGTTCTAAGCATTCAATCTACTCTATTAGAATATGGAAACAACAGGGAAAATAGGAACACACATATATAATAGTTACATAAATGAGGTGAGATCAGGTTCACAATGAGATTAGCCTACCTATTATCCGTAATGAATATAGGTTCAACTTTATGTACTAGTATGTAGTTGTAAGGGGTATTGCTTATCCTGTTACATTAATCATACGTGTTATAGCTTATATCGTGTTAGCTCACTATAACTAGTACCTTATAACGAGCTTTGTTTAGGTTACTGGGATTTAATCATCATAACCTTTATAGTACTAATACCATAAGTAATGACTATCTAACCTATTACTTATAGTAAGAAAACATAGAACACTATGCTTGTTTGAATCGTAATGGATCGTATAACTCTAATCAAAGTTGATACTATGATTACCCTAACTAAGATTATTTCCATATCTAAACTCATACCTTATTACTGGCTTTATAATGCAATATCATAACTAATAATCCTATATGGAATTAGAGAATACACTAGCTTACTATCAATCCCATACAAGAAGAATTAGAGAATACACTAGCTTACTATCAATCCCATAGAAGAAGAATTAGAGAATACACTAGCCTACTATCAATCCCATAGAAGAAGTGAGAGATGTTGTAACTTATGAACACTGAATATCTTGGTCAAACTTGAATACTGATATAACTTAAAGGTTATACATAAGAAAGTTGCACATTGAATGAGTTGTAGTATTAAGCTACCCCCTATGTTACTCTACACCTATTGACTAGTGCTTATGATTACAATGGTTATAAGAGTGGAACCAATGGACTCCAACTTTACATGTTATACTGCATTCATTACTCATATTAGCTTATGTGTGATAATTAGGGGAATACACTGTGCTTATACACTCTCAATCTACGCTAATCGTATAACATAAAGCATCATTGATTACAAAGAGTGTGTTAAGTAGAGCTAAGGTCAATGGTTCTCATTAAGAACACATGAATAAGGTGGATCAATCATTGATTACTATAATTAACCAATGATAGTAATACTATATGATATTGTTATATACTATATTACTCTATTCAATGGACTTACTTCTACTCATGTATGTTAATAGAAAGTTCTAGTAAGCTTTATATAACTAAGTTGGCAACTTATATGAGTTCAACAATTCTTGTAATCAACCTAATAGCATGTGATAAACATGTGTATATATTATGAAAATACCATTATCTTATTCATAGTAATTATGAATATTCCACATTTAACTCAATGGAAACAGAAGTAGTGGTATCTAGTTTATAGTTGAATCGAGTTACAAGTGAGAAGGCTAAACAAGGCTATACTTTCATAGAGGTTTACGTGGAACAACCATTACATATATTCTGTAATAATCATCATAGTAATCAAACATGTGCTGCTTATTGAAAATATAGCTCTTGCTTGAATATCAGAATCGAAGTGGTAAAGTAACATACTTAAATGATACTATTTATACTTGTGATTACTCAGCCTAACAAGGCCCACCGATTAGTGAACAACTCATACTATGCTTGTTATTGATTATGATGGTATTCTATCTCCATAATAGAACTAGTATGAACACTAATATTATAAGACCTTTCTTACTAGTATAAGCTCATGTACGAAACCAAATGCTAAGGGTCTCAAATTAAGCTATATCGAATAGTATCAATAATGCGTGTTCTTCCCTTTTCATGAATAGTGTTTATTATGGTAATGCTTATAACATGTAGGTAGCTTACAAAGATCATAAGAAACAAGTAGTGTTTACTTAAGATTCTATAACTAAGCTAGTACTAATGCCATAGAGATAATAACATATGGCTGCTGTGCATGCCAATTTCACAACAACCCTATGGCTTTTGTGCATGCCAAATTGGCATGCACAACAACCCAATTGGCATGCACATAAGCCATAGGGATGTTCTGCATGCCAATTTTATTGTGCATGCCAAATTGGCATGCACACAAGTCATAGGGCTGCTGTGAATGCCAAATTGGCATGCACAACAAGCCTATGGCTTCTGTGCATGCCAAATTGGCATGCACATAAGCCCTATTGGCTACTGATAATAACATCTTCACTAGATGAGGTGGAAGGGAGGAATAATCACAATGTCGACGTGCATTTAGAGGGAGTAGGAGTCTATGTGACATTTAGAATGTGTGAATGGAATGAAGAGGCAAGGGAGAGGGTGGTGGAAGAAGGAGGCCATTATGGCTCATCCTCTAGAAACCAAGACTGAGATGATCCTCCTCCATCAAGTGAAAACATGTACCTATGGAATCATGGAGGAAGGGGGCATAGATAGGGGGTGTTTCTAATGTCTTATGATAATCTATTTAACATTCATCATGGGAGTAAGACTGGGTTAACCAATAAAGGGGAGGGATACATGTTGCAAAGGTGGGTTTATATGATAGTGATGATAGATTATAGCCCTATTTCATCTCCTCTGAATTTATCTCTCTATAATTTGGAGTGGACACTTTGGTTTGAGAATTAGGCTTGCAACCTATTAGTTATAGGGTGTCACTTGTGGAACATTAGGAGTGATCTATCTCAAAGACCATCAGAGTGGTTTCTCAAGAAGGAAAGGGCATTAGGAAAAATGAACAAGGAACATGGGAAAGTAGTCACAGTATTCACAAAGGAAGACCTATAAAATGTATAGCATAGTCCTCAACAATGAGGTAGAAACAACTTATCATAGTATATTTTCTTATAAGATAAATATGGAAGTCAGAAAAAATAAAGAAGAGGGAGAGAATAGTGGGGCATGACATCTATTGCATAGGTGGATGAGGGGATATTTTAGTGGATTCCGTACATTGTCTTTTCACATAGTAGGGATGCATAATTCCTAAAGTTGGTGGACATTTATTGTCACATGAAGACTTTCATAACCATGATGGTGGAAGGAGGAGATGCCTAGTTGATTTTTTTTCTCAAGAAACTGAACTAGTTGTAAGAGAAACTAAACCACATAAATTCGAAATATAACAACCTAATCCATGATATTCATAGGTTTGAGGCAAGGAGTGAGGAGCTAGGTGAGGATGGACACCCTATGAAGATGAAAGACAAGGAATAGGACAAAATGGAAGCAGTCTAGGATGAAGAAGTTGCCAAGGCCAACCTTGGGAAGGACACACCTCATATCTTCATGAAAATTGACTTAGACTCTAATGAGTAGCATTTGTTTAAATAAATTTTATTATAGGGTTAGGTTTTCTTTTGACATTAATACGTTCCCGTTATCTTTATTTAGTTCTATTAGACTTGAGAAAGTTATAATTTAATCTTTTGTTATGATTGAGGCTTTACATAATCTTTGTATGGGATAGGACAAATCTCAAAACAACCCTATAGTGTATATTTTGGAAGTTATGAAACTATGTTTTCTTTGAGAATAGGTTGCACCAGGGATTGTATGTAACTCTTTTTGTATTTTATTAATAGATATTCGTTATATTACCAAAAAAAAACATTTTCAATTTTTAATAAAAATAAAAATAAAAAACTATATTATCAATTATAGTATCCTAACAAGAATATATAATACATCAAAAGTTTCCTTTTCCCTTAATAAGTGAAAGTTAAACTATCAAACCTAACTTAATAGTAGTGATATATACTACTTTTTAGTAAGATACAATGATTAGTTTAATTGGTTCAACAAGGCATTTTTCCTACATGGATTTCATAGGTCATAGGTTCAAATATGACGAAGTCTTATTTGAATTCCTAGTGATAAAATAAACTCTACTTATTACAATATTCTCACCTAGTGCTCAATTGTCATATATATACCCAACCCATAATACAAGAAATTAATGATGTGATAGGTTATTTTGTTCTTATTGAACACAAAATCCACGAGGCATTAACAACATATATATTTTTTTACTTGAAATCCCATCCACATCTAGTTGTAGGTGGTAGTCAAACTTGTAGTCTGAGAAGGTATGGTTGCATTGTGCATTAGACTTTTAGGCTCTAATAGACTAAAGATAAAATTATAGGATGTGTTTTGAACAACACCCTAACTGATATGGTATACCAATGAACCATACAAGGTCAATTTGGGCTTTGGAATTCCCCAATGACTCAAACTAATTGAAACTAAGCTATAAGGACCAACTAGTGATTCCAATTCAAGGGAATTCANAGGATTATCTGATGCTCATGATGCGTTACCCTTGGAGGGGCAATCTGTTTAAGAAGTGGCATCGAAAAGTCAGCGATTGGAGAGTTATACGGATTGAGAACTTCCACTCCAAGGTCAGAAATAGTTGGTCCCTCCGGAAACGAATTTTCTCCTCTTGAAGATGGCTCGGGTACATCTTCTTGTGGCCCGGTCGACTCAAATGACCCTTCCTGGTCAAGTCTTCACCTTCGCGGTGGCGATAGTGGCTCCAAGTTAACTAGCGGCAGGCCCAAAAGCCTTCGCGACCAGCAGAGCTCTTTATTTTCCACTATGTGAGAGGATCAATGACACACTAAGTCTTTCTAACGTTGAAGACCAAAACACTCACTAGAAAAAGTTCCAATGAGATTCAACAAGCAAACCACTATTACTAGTTGGAAGAATAGTTACAACAACCAACACTAGAGCAACTTACCGGTGCAAGTGCAACTCAAACACATAATCACCCTCTCGGCATACTCTGCAAAGCGTGGCCCGATGTCTACCTTAGTTACCATGGTATAACCCAACAGTCACCTGTGTAAGTCCCTAAAATCAAAGGCAACTAGGTTTCCATCTTGTGAACAACTACCAGACGGGTATAGTCGACAGTCGGGTTGACCACAATGAGTAGGTATCAAGCCCGAAACCTATCGAGGTTATCGAAAGCAAGTGTTTTGTAAGCTGACTGAGGACCTCGAATGGATTCGAGACCCACGAAGCTTCGTGGAAAATGCGATCAACGTAATCCCAAGATAAGTCCTCTATATGCGTTCCTCCACTACGATTGGTCCGACTTTAGAGGGGTTATATCCACTACCTTTCCACACATGACCTCATGTTTAGCCCCTATGTTAGAGGGGGGTCTCAAATAGTTTCCACGTTACTGGACGTTTTCACTCCCTAGCACAGACTCCTATGTTTGTTTTATAGCCTTGAAAAGTTTCCTCTCCACCCTAAATCAAGGCTCTAGCCTAATCTAGTTAATGGACCCTACAAACACAAAGTCTAATTAATTTTAATTCAACGTTAATTTTAAGTGGTTTATCTTAAGTCAAAGGAACATAAATGAAACTGATGATGTTTTTTAAGAGATGAAAGAGAAGAACAAATGTTGGAAACAAAATTACTTCTTTTTCAACAAACAAAGATTTGCAAATTGAACACTCTTTAACTAACTTTTCTAACTAACTTTTCTCTCTAAGATCTTTTAAAAGAAAAACTCAAAACTGAATTTCGCTCGACTGTGAGCTACTTAAAGTCCTAAGTATTCAGTAAAGAACTTAAGAAATCACTCTTCTTCCTGAAAAAACAACTAACCTAACTACTTAACCAAACAAGAAATTGAATTTTTTTTTTTTTATGCTCCAAAATAAGAAACTTGAAAATGAATTCTTTTCTTTTCTTCTAAAGAAAGTAACAAGGGAAAAGTGAAGACAAGATGAGACCAAAAACCAACTTCTGGTCTACTGCGGCTCACAGAGAGTTATTGACAATACTAAACAAGTTGATCATAATAAACTCACAAAACTTGTCTCAAACCCTAATCAAGAAAACACAAGAAACCTTGATAAAGAAAAGCTAACTGTTGTCAGACCTAGGCCAAAGACTGCAAGAAATAGAGACCAGGGCTAAATCAAGAAAACCCCTGAGAAATATGGTTTCATTAAAGGAAGAGGATGACTGCCTCTTCTTTAAAAAATATTTTCCCGACACATGCACACAACTGATACTTCAACAACCTACGTATGTACGCGGGCTGTCCAAAGATAGGGTGCGTATGTACACGTGTAGACCCACTGCAGGTCGCGTACACCTTTGTGACTTCTCTAAAAAGAAAAATTAACAGCCAAACAAGCTAGGCAGGGAGTACTGGTATGGAAGACCAAAATCCCTTAAAGACACATAAACTCAAGAAACAGTAAATAAACCAATTAAAGACACCCAAAAACAAAAATCCCCTAAAAAACCCTAGAGGTTCCCCAATATGGTTGCCAATTTTTCTATAGTGGGAGAACCCCCCTACAGAATACACTAGGGTTCTAAAGTGCAGACAGATCTAACCGTCTAAAGTCTCCTACTTTTAACAACTATCCCGACAACACCCCACATTCATATATAAAGTACAAAGTATAGGGATCTGGTAGTCTTACCTTAAACTCCGTGTCAGGTGTCGATCCCAATGCGTTCGATCGCTTCTCGACTGCAAATATCCTCCCAAGGCTGACCTACATTCACCAAAAGACAAACAAGAAACTACGAACATGCATCCTATATATGAACTAATGGGTTAGATGTTGTAACAAAATGTAAATAACATAAAGATAAAACACATCATATGGAAGGACGAAAAAAGTACTTCTTTATATTAATCTCATAAAGTCACTTACAAAACGATATCGATGACTGCTCCTCGAACCCAGTCCTGGGATCTTCTTCACCAAGCTCCAACTTCTTCCACGTATCCTTCTTCTCTCACAGTTCTCTCTAAAGAATGGGTATGGGTTTATGGATGAGGAAAAAGGGAAAGAATAAGGGATTCTGGCTCAAACTCACAATGTGGCTGCAAATTCTTGGGGTAAGAGGGGATTATGAAATGGGTAGAGTTTCATTGCTTTCATGCTTCTCCTTGGAATGGGACCCCAACACCTTCTTTTATATGCCAAAAATATAGTTATTCGGTTGGGTGACAGGCTATGGGTGGTCAATTGGTTAGGAAACTACCCAAATGCCCGTATTCCCTTGCAACTTTATATTTTTGCAACTTTTGTGGGTATACGCGGGCTGTAATTGTGTAGCTAGCGTACGTAATTGGGAAGTAGTAATGCAACTAGCATACATACGCAGGAAGTAGTGGTGCAGGGCGCGTACATCTTCAAAAATTTGGTTTTTAAGAAGAGTTATTCAGTATTGGCTTGGAAAAAATAGTAAGTAAGATGGCCTGCTGCTAGGTATGCATGCCTAGTGAAAATTAGGTTTTTAACAATTTTCCATCTCTTGTTAGCTAGTAGACTCAATAATTAGAACTTAGGGAAAGTTCCATATTCTGTTCTGGTTTGTTCTAGTTTCCAGTGGGATCTAGGGAGATTTGTTTATGTCCGCATTTACTGATTAATCCTATAACAACCATGCCTTGCCTTGCCTTGACATGTCATTCTATGCCTTGCCTTGACATTCCATGCCTAGCCTAGCCATGCCTTACCTTGACAAGCCATACCTTGCCTTGACAAGCCATGCCTTTCCTTGTCATGTCTTACCTTGCCTTAACATGCCATACTTTTCCATGGGTTGTCATGCCTTACCATGAATTTCCTTGCAATGCCTTGCCTTGCCATGCATTCCCTTGCCTTTCCTTTCCATGTCTTTCCTTGACATCCCATGCCTTGCCATGTATATCCTTGACATGCCATGCCTTGCCTTGACATTTCTTTCCTTGCCTCGCCTTGCCCTACCTTTCCATAACATGCCTTGCCTTGCCTTGATATACCTTGTCTTTCATTGACATGCCTTGCCTTGACATGCCATGCGTTGCATTGACATGCCTTACCTTGACATGCCATGCCTTGACATGCCATGCCTAGCCTAAACATGCCTTGCCTTGACATGCCTTTCTTTTCCTTGGCATGCCATGCCTTTCCTTTACTTGACATGTAATGCCATGCCTTGCCTTGACATTCCTTTCCTTTCCTTGACATGCCAAACATGCTCAATTGGAAGTATTGGGCGACATACATTCATCAATTGAGACTTGCACCAGGGCCAAATGCTTCAGTTTGCAATCCATAAAACATTATTGTTCAATATGGAAGCATTGAGGTTGTAATCAAATACACAAACATTTATGAAGAACTAGATGTTGATGAACAATGTTTGTATTGTTCCAGAATGGTTACATGACATCTTCTTGGGATATGGAACCCCAACACTGTACAATGGACCAATGTGCTTGATACTTGGTATGTTGTCTATTCTAGGGACACTTTACTTGATGTTGGTCACTTCATAAAAGTTTGAGCAATAGGAAAGAGGCTAATATATCCCTACACACTGTTATTGCACACTATCCTACAATATAAAACCAAAATATAAGGCGAAAAATTACCGTGCCCAAAAGAGCAAAGTAAAGGACTTAGAAATTATAATAAATTGAATAGAAACCTTAAAACTAAAAAATAGTGCCGCAAATGCAAATTCAATATTCAAAAAGAGGGTTGGAATTTGCTCTTTTATGCAAATACATGAGGGTTGAAGATAGAAAAAAAATTAAGCTTAAAATGAGATGGCAATTTTGGATTTTGTCATGAGGGATGAAAATACAAGTTTTTAATCTTAAGTATGAGTTGTAAATGTGTGTCAAGCAAGCCTAAAAGAGGGTAAAAAAATTGAATTTCAAGAAAGCTCATGCTCTTTAAGAATTTATCCCATAAGGTATCCAAGAAACAAAGCTTGGAGAGTTTTCTTCTTGACTCCCAAAGGAGGGAAAAAACCAGCAATGCAAAAAAATGAAAGAGCATAAAAAACTAGTGATGTGAAAGGCCATAGAAACTATGCTCAAGATATGAAATAAGTTATGCTCATTTAATCTAGCAAGTAGAGAATGGAATTCTTGGCCAAAAATGAGGTTGCAAAAGATATTTTGACCGGACAAAAGAGTTTTGAAAATTGACCCCATGTGCCAGATTTGCATTGTGCCTCACTGAGCAAAACTCTAGTTCTGAATATCCTCTAAAAAACACTTTTTCGGGCGATGGAATCATAGAAGAGGGGTCCCCCTAGCTGGAATCCGGTGCCAAGAGTCCAATGGAACTAACGGTTCATCGATCCGAGGCATGGTTTGCGTGTTATGGCGAGTTGCAACTCACCTCCTGAAGACATTCAAGGAGACAATGACAATTTGGTCCTGTGGCACAAAATCACAACCCAATGACATAACTGAAATTCGTAAGCTCTGGAAGGTCTATATGGCCAATGCCCACGTGACCATGGTGCCCATAATCACTCGACACAGGGGTTGTGAAAGTTGACCCCATGTGATGGATTTGCATTGTGCCTCACTGAGCTAAACCCTAGTTCTGGAGATCCTCTAACAAACACTGTTTTGGGCGTTGGAATCACAGGAGAGGGGTCCCCCTTGCCGGAATCTGGTGCTAGGAGTTTAAGAGAATTGGAATTTCTTCAATACGAGGCACAACTTGGGTGCTATGGCGAGTTTCAACTCACCTTCTGAAGCCATTCAGGGACACAATGACAATTTGGTCCGGTGGCACAAAATCACAATTGGGTGACATAATTGAGTTTTGTAAGCTCCGGAAGGTCCGTATGGTCAACTCCCAAATTATACAAGCTGTCAACCAAGGTTCAATGTCACAAATTGACCCACCTTTTCCCCAAGGATAATCTAGCACCAATACAATCATTCCATTCAAAATCATCAAACCATGTTAATTTGAAGCAACTGACCATCAGTTCATCTAAATGGACATTTGATTGTGTTGTTTGCAACATCATCCACATTATGTTTTTTGTACATCTCAGTAGCAGCCTTATTGGATGGTATGCATGCCAAATTGGCATGGAAAAAATCCCTATGGATTCTGTGCATGCCAATTTGGCATGCACACAAGCTAATAAGGTTGTTGTGCATGCCAAATTGGCATGCACACCAACTAATAAGGTTGTTGTGCATGCCAAATTGGCATGCACAACAACCAATAACACTGTTGTGCATGCCAAATTGGCATGCACAATAGCCATAGGGCATGCACATTAACCTCAATCATAATAGTGTAAGTCAAATATGATGAATGATGATAAAGGTAATCACATTAACCTCGTATATCATCCGAGACCAATGGAGTTGTATCTATGTAAATACTATAATCCCCGTGATAGAACCATATGTATGTTAGTTTGACTAAGCTATGTATAAGAAAGAGATCATAGCACTCAAATACCACTCTTGTTTTAATACTAGTGAGATAGGAGAACTAAGGACCCTATATTAGATACAACATATAGAGCTATCATCTTAATCACAATGGTAGTCTAATTACTCTTATAAATAAGCAATAACTTGACCTTTATTCCCATATTTACTCTATGTATGATTGCCTTCATGATCAATGTTATGACTCTAATAGCTCAATGATTACTATTAATATTAATTCAATCGGTTCAAGTCGGAAAGAGTAGTTATTAAGGCATAGGCTTTGGTGGAGGTTCCAGGGCCAATCCCCGCGAACTCCCCTTTTGGTTTGAAATTGTTATATGTTGTATACAATGTATGTTCTATCCACTATATTTAGAGATTGCACTAGAAGGTTCTCCAACGATATATAACTGTGCTATAGTTGGCGTGGTCCACCAGATTTGGTGGACTCGCCAACTATTTTGTTTCAAAATTCGTTCATGGGTTGTCCTTGTGCATTTCCTGCTTGCCACGTGACATCCCCTGCCAAGTCAACAAGCCACGTCAACATGCTGACGTCAGTATGCTACTTGTCACTTCCCTTCTCTTTCCATGTGTGTTGTATAGACACTGATGTCATCTATACGGGTGCTGATGTCAGTACTACAGATGCTGACTCATCCCCCGCTGATTGGGCTAGGTTGACCAAGCTTTGACTGCGAATATATTTCAATCCGTAACTCTGTTTGATGATCCATTTGTGTCATTAGAAATATTGTGACACACTCTTCATGGTCATGCCATTTTCACTAAGTTTTGGGAACTTTTAATTTTTTCCCTTTCTCTATCTGTTGGAGCCATTTTGAGCGTTCTGAGTTGCCTATTTGAGTTCTGAGCTGTTCTTATCCTTCTCTGGATCCTTTTTGGATCAATATGTAACTGGTTTCAATACTATACAGTTTAAGCAAGGTATATAATTTAGTGTAATCAAGTAATCATCACATATCTGTTATAAGCTTGATAACATGTAAGCCTAATTACTGATATAGGATATACAAAGCAAGTACGTATTAAAGGTGAAACACATATACCAATATAGATATCATATTAAATCCTTAGTAATAGTATCAATACCATTGATTTCCTTATATGGAACCAATAGTACAAAGAGGTGGTATCTCTAGTCCAACTATCATGATCAAGCTACTTACTGCATGTACTATGCTTGCACTTGTTATGATTATGTTTGTGTGAATGTGCAGATTAATGGTACTAATACTATCATATAAACTACCCCAAGTAAAAGTACGAGATAGTGCGACGAGCATTGGATTAAGTAATATCAATATGCTTATTACGATAGGTGGTTATGATAGAAACAAGAAGGGTGGAAAACAAAGACTGGAGTCATACTACATTCTGTACAGTGTCCAAGTGCACTACGTAATCAATGATTCAGATTGATTTCTTAGGGAGATATAGATATGATATCATCGTGATTACTATGAAGCTTCATGAAGGATTATCAATACTATCTATCCCATTGAATAAGTGAATGCTTATACAAAACATATCGTATACAATTCATATATTATAAGAGGTTACTCTATTATATAAGTGAGATCAATGTTCATTACTACTTTGGTTAGGTTACATTGTTTCATCAAACTCTAAGCTAGCAATCAAGTGTTATGGTTATACTTATATTGATACAAGCTCTATCATGTTGAATACTTGGAACCCATATCCCTGTTAGAAATGATTGATTACCATTGATTCACTATCCTATGAGTATTGCTACATGTAGAGAGTAGTTATGGTCACTGATTACTAGTAAGTAATGGTAATGATTCTATGTATATTATAGCCCTTTGATTACCTTATTACTCTTATTGAGCTTAGTAAGGTAAGTATTCTTAATTTCATGTATCTTTGTAGTTATAGCTCTTATTATAATAAGCTTGTATGTTCAACTAAGTAGTAAAGTTCCATAACTCTTACAATACAAGGAATACATGATGTGTTAAAGCTATAGTATGATATCCATTGAATAGTGAATATGTAGAGATCAAACAAGTACTGATTAGAGTAATATAGTGATGGAGAAACATGATTCTATCTATAGAGCTTAGTTTAGTTTGAATACTGTGTCAATACTAGCTACTTGCTTAAAGATGACATAAAGCTCCTATCGATGAAATATAGGTACATGTAGAAATAAAGATGGTTGTACACTCAATTACGGAACTAAGCATACTGGTTATGTGTTATCAAGCTTAGTCATATCTACAATATTTACCTAATTTGTGTTCTAAGCATTCAATCTACTCTATTAGAATATGGAAACAACAGGGAAAATAGGAACACACATATATAATAGTTACATAAATGAGGTGAGATCAGGTTCACAATGAGATTAGCCTACCTATTATCCGTAATGAATATAGGTTCAACTTTATGTACTAGTATGTAGTTGTAAGGGGTATTGCTTATCCTGTTACATTAATCATACGTGTTATAGCTTATATCGTGTTAGCTCACTATAACTAGTACCTTATAACGAGCTTTGTTTAGGTTACTGGGATTTAATCATCATAACCTTTATAGTACTAATACCATAAGTAATGACTATCTAACCTATTACTTATAGTAAGAAAACATAGAACACTATGCTTGTTTGAATCGTAATGGATCGTATAACTCTAATCAAAGTTGATACTATGATTACCCTAACTAAGATTATTTCCATATCTAAACTCATACCTTATTACTGGCTTTATAATGCAATATCATAACTAATAATCCTATATGGAATTAGAGAATACACTAGCTTACTATCAATCCCATACAAGAAGAATTAGAGAATACACTAGCTTACTATCAATCCCATAGAAGAAGAATTAGAGAATACACTAGCCTACTATCAATCCCATAGAAGAAGTGAGAGATGTTGTAACTTATGAACACTGAATATCTTGGTCAAACTTGAATACTGATATAACTTAAAGGTTATACATAAGAAAGTTGCACATTGAATGAGTTGTAGTATTAAGCTACCCCCTATGTTACTCTACACCTATTGACTAGTGCTTATGATTACAATGGTTATAAGAGTGGAACCAATGGACTCCAACTTTACATGTTATACTGCATTCATTACTCATATTAGCTTATGTGTGATAATTAGGGGAATACACTGTGCTTATACACTCTCAATCTACGCTAATCGTATAACATAAAGCATCATTGATTACAAAGAGTGTGTTAAGTAGAGCTAAGGTCAATGGTTCTCATTAAGAACACATGAATAAGGTGGATCAATCATTGATTACTATAATTAACCAATGATAGTAATACTATATGATATTGTTATATACTATATTACTCTATTCAATGGACTTACTTCTACTCATGTATGTTAATAGAAAGTTCTAGTAAGCTTTATATAACTAAGTTGGCAACTTATATGAGTTCAACAATTCTTGTAATCAACCTAATAGCATGTGATAAACATGTGTATATATTATGAAAATACCATTATCTTATTCATAGTAATTATGAATATTCCACATTTAACTCAATGGAAACAGAAGTAGTGGTATCTAGTTTATAGTTGAATCGAGTTACAAGTGAGAAGGCTAAACAAGGCTATACTTTCATAGAGGTTTACGTGGAACAACCATTACATATATTCTGTAATAATCATCATAGTAATCAAACATGTGCTGCTTATTGAAAATATAGCTCTTGCTTGAATATCAGAATCGAAGTGGTAAAGTAACATACTTAAATGATACTATTTATACTTGTGATTACTCAGCCTAACAAGGCCCACCGATTAGTGAACAACTCATACTATGCTTGTTATTGATTATGATGGTATTCTATCTCCATAATAGAACTAGTATGAACACTAATATTATAAGACCTTTCTTACTAGTATAAGCTCATGTACGAAACCAAATGCTAAGGGTCTCAAATTAAGCTATATCGAATAGTATCAATAATGCGTGTTCTTCCCTTTTCATGAATAGTGTTTATTATGGTAATGCTTATAACATGTAGGTAGCTTACAAAGATCATAAGAAACAAGTAGTGTTTACTTAAGATTCTATAACTAAGCTAGTACTAATGCCATAGAGATAATAACATATGGCTGCTGTGCATGCCAATTTCACAACAACCCTATGGCTTTTGTGCATGCCAAATTGGCATGCACAACAACCCAATTGGCATGCACATAAGCCATAGGGATGTTCTGCATGCCAATTTTATTGTGCATGCCAAATTGGCATGCACACAAGTCATAGGGCTGCTGTGAATGCCAAATTGGCATGCACAACAAGCCTATGGCTTCTGTGCATGCCAAATTGGCATGCACATAAGCCCTATTGGCTACTGATAATAACATCTTCACTAGATGAGGTGGAAGGGAGGAATAATCACAATGTCGACGTGCATTTAGAGGGAGTAGGAGTCTATGTGACATTTAGAATGTGTGAATGGAATGAAGAGGCAAGGGAGAGGGTGGTGGAAGAAGGAGGCCATTATGGCTCATCCTCTAGAAACCAAGACTGAGATGATCCTCCTCCATCAAGTGAAAACATGTACCTATGGAATCATGGAGGAAGGGGGCATAGATAGGGGGTGTTTCTAATGTCTTATGATAATCTATTTAACATTCATCATGGGAGTAAGACTGGGTTAACCAATAAAGGGGAGGGATACATGTTGCAAAGGTGGGTTTATATGATAGTGATGATAGATTATAGCCCTATTTCATCTCCTCTGAATTTATCTCTCTATAATTTGGAGTGGACACTTTGGTTTGAGAATTAGGCTTGCAACCTATTAGTTATAGGGTGTCACTTGTGGAACATTAGGAGTGATCTATCTCAAAGACCATCAGAGTGGTTTCTCAAGAAGGAAAGGGCATTAGGAAAAATGAACAAGGAACATGGGAAAGTAGTCACAGTATTCACAAAGGAAGACCTATAAAATGTATAGCATAGTCCTCAACAATGAGGTAGAAACAACTTATCATAGTATATTTTCTTATAAGATAAATATGGAAGTCAGAAAAAATAAAGAAGAGGGAGAGAATAGTGGGGCATGACATCTATTGCATAGGTGGATGAGGGGATATTTTAGTGGATTCCGTACATTGTCTTTTCACATAGTAGGGATGCATAATTCCTAAAGTTGGTGGACATTTATTGTCACATGAAGACTTTCATAACCATGATGGTGGAAGGAGGAGATGCCTAGTTGATTTTTTTTCTCAAGAAACTGAACTAGTTGTAAGAGAAACTAAACCACATAAATTCGAAATATAACAACCTAATCCATGATATTCATAGGTTTGAGGCAAGGAGTGAGGAGCTAGGTGAGGATGGACACCCTATGAAGATGAAAGACAAGGAATAGGACAAAATGGAAGCAGTCTAGGATGAAGAAGTTGCCAAGGCCAACCTTGGGAAGGACACACCTCATATCTTCATGAAAATTGACTTAGACTCTAATGAGTAGCATTTGTTTAAATAAATTTTATTATAGGGTTAGGTTTTCTTTTGACATTAATACGTTCCCGTTATCTTTATTTAGTTCTATTAGACTTGAGAAAGTTATAATTTAATCTTTTGTTATGATTGAGGCTTTACATAATCTTTGTATGGGATAGGACAAATCTCAAAACAACCCTATAGTGTATATTTTGGAAGTTATGAAACTATGTTTTCTTTGAGAATAGGTTGCACCAGGGATTGTATGTAACTCTTTTTGTATTTTATTAATAGATATTCGTTATATTACCAAAAAAAAACATTTTCAATTTTTAATAAAAATAAAAATAAAAAACTATATTATCAATTATAGTATCCTAACAAGAATATATAATACATCAAAAGTTTCCTTTTCCCTTAATAAGTGAAAGTTAAACTATCAAACCTAACTTAATAGTAGTGATATATACTACTTTTTAGTAAGATACAATGATTAGTTTAATTGGTTCAACAAGGCATTTTTCCTACATGGATTTCATAGGTCATAGGTTCAAATATGACGAAGTCTTATTTGAATTCCTAGTGATAAAATAAACTCTACTTATTACAATATTCTCACCTAGTGCTCAATTGTCATATATATACCCAACCCATAATACAAGAAATTAATGATGTGATAGGTTATTTTGTTCTTATTGAACACAAAATCCACGAGGCATTAACAACATATATATTTTTTTACTTGAAATCCCATCCACATCTAGTTGTAGGTGGTAGTCAAACTTGTAGTCTGAGAAGGTATGGTTGCATTGTGCATTAGACTTTTAGGCTCTAATAGACTAAAGATAAAATTATAGGATGTGTTTTGAACAACACCCTAACTGATATGGTATACCAATGAACCATACAAGGTCAATTTGGGCTTTGGAATTCCCCAATGACTCAAACTAATTGAAACTAAGCTATAAGGACCAACTAGTGATTCCAATTCAAGGGAATTCAAGTTGTAGGATGTAGTGAGAAATTCAGTTAAGGGAGCTAACCATGTACACAACTTGGAAAATGCCTTGTTATTCTACATACTAGTGTGTAATGCCTAGACACACCAATGAGATTATTGTAGGGAGAAAACTGTGTGCTATAGAGGGAAAATGCAACAAAGTTGCATTTATATTGAATGGTAAACACAATGAAATTCACCAAAAAGGAAAAAAACAAAAGGGAGGCCAATCTGAGCTATTCTCGTGACTTAAACTAGCATTAGAGAAAAACCAACAATCAAGAAAACACTAAATTATTCGTGGGTAATTGATTGAAGGTGAAATTATATTGTGGGATCTAGTTTTCACTGTGAACTGGAAATACATTAACCGATGATAAAGTAAGCAATAACACAATGAGTAATTAACATGTTAATACAATCACACACCATAAAAAAATATCTATCCTATAAACCCCAATGGTAAAACCACCATTTGATGGTTTCTACTCATGCTCAAGAATTGTTAGAAATAAGAGCTATATACTCTCAATAAATTATTTCATGTATTCTTACTCACTAGTGGTTATTTGCATATTGTTTTTGGATTAGAGACAGTATTTTCTCCTCGTGGACAAGCTCAAAATTCTCTTCATCCTCTGATCTTTGAGCAATTTGATTCATTCTAAGTCCTCACTCTTCTACTACTATGTACTTATTTCCAAGCTACATTTTTTTTCCATCTGTCTTGGGTGGAATGCCAACCATCAAGTGATTCACTTCATATTTGTATGACCAAAATGAGATCTTTGGCCTTTGGTATTCAAGTTGAACCATTGACTTCAAAATTTACCAATATCAACTTTTTTACAAAATTTGGAGGAGAGTTATTTTAAATTCATTTTAGATCATGAACAACATAGACCCTTCATATATCATCTCCAAGAAATCATTGTTCCTAGATGATGCAAGAGAATACTTGATGTATGTACGATCCTATATCACCCATAAATATTTCCATTCAAGTTTTACGGTTTGTTGAATTTCATTTATAGTTCCTAGTATCTAACAAAGGCCAAAGGGATCACAACGTAGAGATCATGACATAAATCTAAGTGGTTTTTAGCGATGATGTGGACCCAATTGACATGGTAAACTATGATCATATAGTGATGATTTGGAACCAATTGACATGTTCAACTTTGATTAGCATATTTCCAAGAGGTTAGGGGACTACAAAAGGATGATCAAAATTGATTTGTGTATAACTTTGAATAGCTCAACTATTGGTAGATTGGAGTAGCTCAACAATAGGGAGCTTGGGATAGATCAAAGGAGGAAGGTGATCCAAGCATACTCTACATAATCATATATAAAGGTTTAAACTCCAGAATCAATATTACTATTTTAAAAGTTAAAAAAGTTGCCTAGGTTTTGCAAAGAATTTCAATTGACAAAGATACAAGAAAAATACTCTTATGCTCAGGAGGCCAACTTCCAAGGAAAGCATGGATCTCTTGCTTTATCTTGGATATAACAAACTCATTTAGGGCTTGTGGGCTTCATTGATAGCTCTGATCAATTTGGCACAACTCAAGGAGAGATGCAAAAGAAATCAACTATGGAATATGAAGCATTTTACATGTATGAAGAAAAATATTCAGAATAATTCTTCAAGAATAACAATGTGGCATTGAGATTGACAGTAACCTTCAGAGTTTAAAAACAAATTGAAAACAATTCAAATTTTGACAACAATAGGTATAGTCAATTCAAATAGTGAATACATACTGAGCACACTCACATTGGTTTATGAAGGTTGGTCATTGTTGATGAAGTCAAATGCTTAAAGGTCTATTTCCCTGATGCCCATAGGCCCATGAACGATTTAGGGTTCTTTCAATAATTTATTGTAAAAACCCAATGTTTTTCAAGGCATTAAGGTCTCTTCAAGTTCCATTTTCTGTAAAGATAGGGTCCTAAGGTCCGTT
>JZKD02S1685970.1:4040-25845 GCA_000966675.3 Picea glauca
TGTAGGTGGAGATTCCTACAGATGCAACTATATGGCGTTTGAAGGCTTAAAATTCAAAGCATGTCCGTAATTTGAAGCAAAGCATTACTCTATTGGAGGGCAAGTAAATAAAGTAAGTAAGTACCTAGAAGACAAGCTTAGAAATTGAATAACGCTGTGTTTATCGTACATTTCTGGTCTCTTCGCAGAAGATCACGATATGCTTTTGCTTCCATTTACAAGTTCGCGAGTTTCCCTCTGGCATGCTTTTTCTTCCATTTACAAGTCTTGAGAGTTTCCTTTTACCACATTCAATCTTCATTATCAAATAGATAATGAAAACGAAACATAAATCTGATGGTCTGAGTGTATTGTAGATTCTTCCTCCTATCTGATTGATTCTTTGATGCTTAGCCTTTATGCTGTGAACTTGTCGATTGAACCCCTCACACCCTTACTCTAGGCATTTCGCCGGGGCTACTTCCATCCCTCATTGTCGCACTAATTCACCCATCATTGCAATTTCCACGGGGGTAGGCACCTGAGAAAGCATCAAAGCGTGGGTATGGGTATATGGAAGGGGCATTCGTTTCTATGTCATTGAGAAAGATGGGATTGGTTTTGGTAGCATTAACCAGGCTTAGTGCCATGACTAGTAGTCGTTCATGAGCATCTCGTTTCTGCCAAGCTCAAATAAATGAGATTGCAATTTCTGTGGGGGTAGGCATGTGAGCAAGCATCATATGGAAGGGGCATCCGTTTCTAGGTCATTGAGGAAGGTGTGATTGGTTTTGGAAACATTAACCAAGTTTAGTTCCAGGGTTTTATCCTCTTTATATAATGAAGTTACCTCGAACCGATCCCTCTCTCCTCTTTATGCCATTTTCCCTCCCTCCCCTCCTCGATCACTCATCAAATAGTGAACTAATTTTGAAGCCTGAGCAACAACCGATACCGACCGGACCTGGCTATATTCATTTACCAGGCTTGGAAATTGCACCTTACCCGTTTGGGGGATCTTCTAAATCAATCTATCCCCAGACAAGCCATTCCGATAATGGACCATTAGGGTTTGCAGTCGTTTCTGCCCAACTCAAATAAGTGAGAATGCTACAATCTACTCCCAAAAAATCAAGCACCTCATCATTAAAAAAAATGGACAATTATCCAGGTTCAAATATTCTAAACGCTTGAAATTAGACAAAATCTTCATATCGCTAACCTTACGACAGTTCTGCACGCTTAAGTGTCGAAGGTCAGTCGCGGTGTTTGCCATGGCCGCTAAGTTTATATTATCAATGCATGTGAAAATCAAATCCACATGCCGCAGATTCGAACAAGCAACGATCGTAGAGAATTCCTTTGAAGAGAGCCCAAAAGTACCCAAGTAATGATGTTGTAGATTGATATAATCTAACTATTTGTTTGAAAGGATCAATGCCTCTTGTGCCTATCTTGACGACCTATCTGTTCTAAAATCTGTGATCTGAAATTTCCTTCTAAGTGATTGCTTCAATGTCCACCGACACAAGGCTGCTGAGTCGCCCATGCAAAAGAAAAATGATCACAAATCTGTGATCTGAAATTTCCTTCTAAGTGATTGCTTCAATGTCCACCGACACAAGGCTGCTGAGTCGCCCATGCAAAAGAAAAATGATCACAAAATAGTGCTCCTGTTGGAGTTGTCCATGCCAAAGCAGGTCCACGTGACCACCGTAGTTAATGTCATTATTGGAGATGGGCACAATTAATCACTTTTTAATCTAAAATTCTAATCTGATGGCTAACAATTGAAGACGCTGGCATATTCTTAGTCGTCTTCCCAAATCAATGAATGTGATTTACTCTTCATAACTTCCTTGTATTTTTAAATGCATTAGTTGACCTGTTTACTTTTTAACATTTACCTAATCATATTAAGAAATTACTATACCACCATATGATTGCCAAGTTTAACTGATTAACCTTTGGAATTACCACATTTGAAATTAACTTTTAGATTTCCTCAACTCTATGTGCATTTCAACTGTCCTGGGAAAGCTTTGGCATCGCCTTTCGACGTTCACCTACGGCTGTGCTACTGTATACTCAAGTAATGAATAATTTTTGACGTGGCAATGTGACAATGTTGGAGTTATAGAGCAAAACTTATAACATATTTTATCATACGAATTCGATAAAGTTAAAATTAATATTTATGAAATTAAATGTATACGAGACTATCCTCTATGCATTTAGAAGAATCAAAGAAACCAAATCTTTTTCCTTATTTAGTTAGCAAGATGTATTAACTGAATGTCAAATATATTCAGGTTCTTCAAAGTAATGCAACCGAACATGCTAAACATTATAGAAAATTGGTGGCTTTTTCTACTTACCTATAGACGCTATTAATCCTTAATCCGAAGATCCACAATGATAAAAATTGTAGCATATGTGTGATATTAGATGGTCATATCCATTTAAAAAGCATGGAAATGTCATGTAATTACTTTAACAATGTATTATCATTACCTTTTGTCCAAGCTTAGGCCTCATATATTAAAATCAACCATTTAGTTGGAGTGAAGATGTTGTTGAAGCATGCACATTTGCCCTTCAGAAAACCAAATCTCAACCAAATCTCTTGCTTTTAGTTTTTTCATTTGTAATGGAAAATATAAGAACATTGCTACTAATAGGTTGATAAAATATACAATTATAGTTTGTAGGGTTTGCAGGGTATTATGGCAGATATTCTTAGCCACCATATATGTGGCAAGTCTTGGATCATGCTCTTCATCTTCTCTCCAGGTTTAGTTCATATTAACTGCCTCTTTTTGTAAAATTCAAATGAAAAAATAAATCATTAAAAGTGGAGAAAATGTCCATTCATTTATTTGTGAAGTGGATGATCAATCACAATGACAAAGGTCCATGCTCAAAGCCGATTGCAAATTGCAAAAGCTTATGATACTCCACCTTAGTTTTTTCAAACATATAATATAAGCTATATTATTTCTATATGTTATTTAACTTGAATATAAATTTTAATAATATTTATATTATTAAAATTATTCTTATCTCTCATGCAAGAGTATTTAGCCTTGTCGGATGGTCCTTGCTATTCACACACGATTCCATATGTCCTTGGTGGGAAAAATTATGGTCACCATGATCCATTGAAAATGCCACATTTAAGAAATAATGAAACATTTAAGAAATAATGAATATGAAGATGCCTTTCATTGGCTGCAATGAATTTGGTCTTCAAAGAATATGACTATTATGGTCCAGTGAAAATAATGCTTTATGTGAGAAAATAATGAACGGTGCCTACTTTCTTGCAATTATTTTCCAAAGTGGGTAGAACATTTGTGCTCGTACAGACTAATGTAATAGGATGTGCGCACGTGCATCACACAAATAATTTTTATATCGTTGAGGATCTCTTAAATAATTTGGATATGGTTGATATTAAAGTGAAAGGAAGGAATCCAAATGGGATACATTAAATATATTTTAATAACAAGTTTATCCAAAAGTCAAACATGAAAATGATATTTCCAAAAAACAATTCAATAAACTAGTATAGTTAACCTTGGTTTAAAGAAAAACATCTATGTTCAAACTTCACTCTTGGCCTCCTAGATTATTAGAGTATCTTAGTGTGCAGATGGATCTCACTATATTTTCATATTCTTGCTTCATTAAATTTTAAGTTTGCTTATAATTTTTTAGAGGATGCTTGAGCATTCCTGTTAACCTCTACACATCATTATTTTTACATTTGCTTTTATAATATTTTAGATATCATTATTTTTACATTTGCTTTTATAATATTTTCGATATGTATTTTAGAGGATACCACATCTATTTTAGATATGTATCATAAGGTAAGATTTAAGGGAATTTTTGGTACTATTAAAAGTCAGGTTATTTAGATTACAACTGTTTATTCTTCCAACAATTATGCAACAAAAAATGTTGAGAATTTTTGGAAAATTTTACAATTTAAGTTTTATTGACAAATATGATCGTCGCTGGAGACCTTTAATTGGAATGAAAAAGAATCATCTACATCAATGATCAATTCAAAAATAGGCAAATAATTTATATTAATGTTTTTATGCAAATAATTAAAAGCAAGCCACTACCGCTATATTACTAACACCAATTAATTTTGTTTAATTAGGCAGGGACTAGCTGATTTGCAACTATTTCTTTTGTTTATTTATTTTTTAGTTTGTGTTATGCGATTTTTTTTAAATGTGTTATTTTTCCTTTTTTTTTTAAACTTGTTTACGGATTTTTTTTTTCATTTTTTTATATAAGTTAAAAAAAGTAAAAATTAATTAATAATATTTTTTTATAAGTTCCTGATTTAGGAGTTGACTTTAACCTCTTTATTTGCGATGATATTAGTTTTCAAGTAATTCTTGATTTTAACTCCAAAAATAAAGTTGGTGCTACTAGAAGCGTCACTTTCTGGTTTGAGGGTCAATTTTCTGCAATGGTATCTATCATCAAGGCTGTGATTTTGAACAAGTCACAATTTTAACCACCCAAAAAAAGGGTGCTACTAGTAGCACCATTTTTGAATTGGGGGTAAAAACAACCACTAAATATGACCTATAAAAAAATAAAAACTCCAAAGATTTCTTCTCAAGTTGGTAACTTTGTTGGAAATACTATTTTTGAGGAACAAGATTTGCATGTCTTCACAATCATATAATATTACTTGATATTGCATAGTGTCGAGAACCATTCCAAATGTAGTGATCAAGTGTGTCATCTAGTTGAACATTCTCAATACATTATCTTCTTTATATTTCAAACTTTCCCTTTTGAACATAACTTTTAAAGATCTTTGGTACTCCATCTGTATTCCTCTTCGGTATCTTTTATGAAAAAGAAAAAAATATATTTAAATATCTCTAAGCAATAAAATAGAAACAAATTAATTTACAAATGAATATAATAAATCAATATACCTTTTTGTATGTAGCAACAAAATATTTCCGCGTTGCTATAGAACTTGATTCTAGATAGTTGCGTCTAACATCATCCCAACTCTCTTCATTGAACATTCTAACGTTTTTCTCTTGTATTCTCATATAAAACTTTGACTAAATAAAATAAATAATAGTATAATGATATTTATAATAAAATACTTAAAACATTAATAATATGTTAAATTGAAAAACATATATTTTATAAAGCTAACATCAATAAAAAAATAACTTAACAAAGTTAATTTTGGAACTCATTACACATTTCTTCTATTGATAGTTCACCCGACCTTATATGTGATAATATAGCCATAATGAGTGTTTCATCCTTCATTCCTTGCATCGATCTCCAAGGTGTCATATTCGTCTCCTCAAGCAGACTCCTCTAGTAGACTCTTGATTTCAAGACCTAGAATTACTAGTGCTACATTATAAGGTTTTACACTTTTTAACCTTCTGATTTTTTATACCAAAATTCTCCCATAAGCTAAAGATCTCATCTATCAAATCCCATGTCTATCCATTTTCAAATTCCAATTGAAAAAAATATATATCTGAAACTCTTAATGCATCACATTTTTTGCGACTTTTTTTATTTCATATTTTCCTTATTGATTGGGAAGCCTATTTCCATACAAAATTTATTCCTAAAACTTGCATTAAACTTTTATATGTCCCCACGATATATTTCTAAAAATTCATTATGGATAAATCTCACCTTCTGTATGAATGCGATGGACATCCTATACTCACTATTTGTGTTATAATCCTATGCCGATAAATTTTCTTTTGTATCTATTAAACTGACATAAATGATACATATGACTATTTCAAAAAAAATTTATTTGGATACTCTTGCATCAATTCTCTTCTAGCCTTTGCATAATGATTCTCCCAAATTACATAATATTTATAGTAAAAACATTTTGATCGATCAAATGCATCCTTATTAGGAACTTCCAATGGGTCAAGAAGAACCATATAGTCAACCACATATGCATATAGATTGTACTTCATTGATGTTTTCAATTTGTGAATATGCAAGTGGTGTGACTTTCTAATTTGATCTTTCTCTTGGCCTTTTGTGGGTTTATAAAGTTGCTTCACATTCAATTGAAATATATGGCCATAGTCAACCAAATTGTTCATCCTCAATGATTTTGAATGGTATCTTTTGTTGTTTTGATAACACCATCCCCTAGATCGATATTTTCTGTTATGATTTCTCTTCCGCCCCAAAATTTTTAGTGTGATATTCAGAGCTAACGATGACTTCTTCATCGACATTATATTTCCTCCTTTTATGATTTAAAGGAGTTTCATCTAAATCAACAATTTGTTCATCATCAATAGGAATGGAAATGTAACACACCCGACCCCTAAATACTCTTTTAAGGGGTGGAGAATCATAGTTTCATTTTCCCTTAATTAATAAAACCCTCCTTCTAGGTTCTCTATCATGTTCTGCTCATCTAGAGCTCTCCAACCACTGTCTCCACGCTCAAAATTGAGCTCCAGAATGGAAGATATGTCCTTCCCAAGTTCTTCGAGCGTTTATTGGTCAAGGGCCACGTGGAATCCACGTGGTCCTTCTCATACTTGTCACCCCGAATTCCCTGAAGTCACAGATCTCCCAATGCTCCTAAATATATGGTGGATATCCAACCACCATTAATCTGACGACGTATATTCCTCCATGTTAACGCTTATGCCTAAGTGAGCGGTTCGACATTCGACACTTTTGGGAGTATGCAGTCTAATGACCCAAGTCTACCAGAGTACCTATCTCCCGAATCCCCATGAGCTTGCCACATGGCTCCGACCTTCGAGCCTTTTGGATTATCCTCGACACCACACTCCAAACCTCCAGAGTCTCGAACTCCCGAAGGGTTCACCCTCACATGGGGTGACGTACTAGATGCAAAGGTAGATACAGATGGGTCTTGCCTACTTCTTCTGCCAAATGGACCAAATGGTAAGTGCCAGGTGTGATACGCATCAAGGCAGAGATGACACATGGCCCCTTCAGTGGGTGACACATGTCATGTGTTAATAGGCCTATAGGGTCTGCAAAACATACGAATCCAGGTGATAAGTGGCACATTGATCATGGGTCCACGTCACCCTAGATGATGTCACTGTGCTACGTCACTCTGGACTGATAGCCTTCCAAGCCCTTCAATCTCATAGTCAAGGTGTGTCCATGTATACTCACATATCTACGACTCTCGAGCACTTCAGGAATTCGACGTTTGGGAGTTTTGCGATGTAAAATCCTTTTTTCTCCTGCACTTGGTCAACACTGGGATGACCACAACCTAGATCTAACAGCTAGGGTTTATCCACGTAGATCATAGATCTACGAATCTTGTGGCTTCAGGACTTCAGCCTTCGGAATTTTTGTGTTGCAAACTCCTCGTGACTCCCGAAGTTGGTCAGCACTGGGCTAACCACAGCTTAGATCCAACAGTCAGGCTTTGTCCACGTGGATCCACAGATCCACAACCAGTGTTACTTTGGGATTCAAAGCTTATCGACACACCACATCTCAAGTACCCCAGAGTACCAAGTGTCTGGACTACACAATCTAGTGCCACACGTCCCTTGTATATCGATGAATGAGATTTACACTGCCATTCACGGCTTCGGTAGTCTTCACACCTTGAAGACTCTCGTCCAAATTCCTCCGGAGTGTCAAGACTCTGAACCACGAGATCTATCTCCATGTGTCATTTGTGGCAACGACCAATATTTACTCTGGCCTTCAGAGCTTCATTACTTCGACATTCATGGTTTCTGGTGTTATAACCCCTGTTTCCTCTTAAAGTGGTCAGCGTCGGGCTGACCACGACGTAGATCCAACGGTCAGCGAGACTCCTGAATACCTTGGGATCTATGGCTTGCAATACTTTGCAATTAGTAAAGTCATAACATCCCGAAGTTCCTTCCGAAGTTTCCCCAGGGTTACTGGGTCTTGGTCATATGGATCCTCCCAAATTTCTCGTGGGCTATACACTTAGCTCTTGGCTGGGAATTCGCTAAGGCTGTGAGCCTAAACCCTCAGTTACACAGATGAAAGGTCTAGAGGATGTGCTCCCTTGTCTGCACTCTAAGAGAATTATACCTCTCGAGCTTACTGGTACCTCAAATGAATTGAGGGGACGCTCCTTGTGTTTCTTTCGAAGTTTTAACTTAGAGAGTTTTCCACTCTTACGTAGCTTGTGTAGGCTCTGTGCACCTTCACTCTACCTCTCTTGAGCTTAATGAACTCCCTTATCCAGGAGGCCCAGGATAACAGGAAGTGTAAACATGCACACTTGAAACTATGCCCAAGGTCGATGCACTCACAGTTCAATTTCTCTAACTTGAGACACTATAGGGCTCAAGCATTTGCATGTACAAACCATGTCCAAACCATATAGTTCCTTACTTTCCTAAGTAAACAATCAAGCAAAAATAAAAGAACACAACATATCCATCAAGCACACTTGCACATCCCTGAAACATTCATAGGATATCCAACTTTATTTTATAGTTACAACTCAATTACATAGGGTATAAGAATACTTATCTATTGTAGGTCGCAACCAACTAACTGACTGTAGGTGTTCTCCTTTCCACCCAAACATAGGCTCAAAGGAATTCACTCTTAATACTCTGACCACCCCCGTTCCAAGCCATGATATCACTAGGGAATTTATGACAAATTCTCAGAGATCCTTTCTTTGTCACAGCCTCTGCGAGGTTTATCAGATGCTTCCTCAACATCAAGCTCACGACCTTCTGCTCAGGTTGTGTTCTCTGCCATTTTTCCATTAGAGAGCCTCTCATGCCCTCCTCTCCCCCTTGATTTGTCTACATTCCCCTTCTCTCCTTTCCCCCATCCCTCATTGGGAAGGTTCTCCTTTATGTCAGAAGGAAACTTGGGTCAGCTTGGGTCTGCCAAACCTGTGGTACTTCAGGCTGACATTTTTCAGCCAGACCACGCTTCCATTCATGGGGTGGATTATCCAACCACCAGTCCTTCCTTTATTAACTGATTCCTCTCCTTGGGATCCATATGAAGCTTATTGTCTCAAGAAAAGGGAGTTTGGGTCATTTGAACTAATGAACCCTCTCCACAGTTTCCTCATTCTTTCCTCTAGTGATATAATGTCTAGTACTTCAAGGCTTTACCCCCACAATCAATCATTAACAATCTAAATAATACATTTACATTGTTCCCATGCCATAACATGGTGATCATGATTAATGATTAATTACAAGCTGGGGGAAACATGGGTATTACAATCCCCTCCCCCTTAAAAGGGAACACCGTCCTCGGTGCTCTTTATCGGTAACACATGTCATGCCTTTCTCATTCAGCTTATTCAAAAGTCTTGAACCTCTTTCTTGGTCAAGTCCTTTTCAGACTCTTGGAATTCATCAACTGTCTTTAATAATCTTGGACAACAAGCATATTTAATCACAACTTTGATGCGTAAACATTTTACTGTTGCATAAAATTCAAGAGAATTTCATAACTTAGCATAATACTCATCTGTGCAGTTCATGGATTTGTATCCACATGGCTTTCTTATTTTTCTTGGATCACTGTTTTTCCTGGACATACCCATTGTGTGCATGATCCCAATCAATAGTTTATAATAATTATCAAAGTCTCCTCTTCCTTGCGGTCACTCACCTTCCAGGCCCATTCTTAGGCATCCCCTTCTCTGCTATACAGTTCCTCGGGCAATCCATCTTTCCTTGCCAAGGATTTCTCACACAATAAGAATTCAAGAGACTTCATTGAGTCTTACAGTTGAGACATCCATTAGAACTTCTCTGCCAAGGCGTCCCTCTGGCTTGTGTTGCCGCAACACAACATATTCTAGGTGATCATGGCTTACCACATGGTTCTCATGTATCAACAATAACATCTTTCACGCTTTTCGGCTTGGAAACCTTCATCTGTCCTCCATAGACATTTATTTTTCATCTCACTTGTATCACAAGTATACAAAATTATGAGAAATTATCATCAATTTCAAATTCAGAATTTTCTTGCAAATCTGTTACCCACAAATTTCCACATTCCCCATTTATTTTCAGATCTGTTCTACACAGGAACTATATTCACAAGTATGGGAATTTCCTTCCCATAACACTTTAGCTCAATAGGTAATTGGTCTTCCTTATGGGCTTACAACACTGCCATATCCAAGACCCTTCTCTTTCTTCCATTTCAACATTCATTAGCCCAACAAATTGTTAGTTCCCATGCACATTATATTTTCATTGCATGCTTGCAGTGGTTCAATTTTTTTTTTCGGAATTGTGCCTACTAACAATCAAATTAATTTGCTCAAAAAGGAAAATACCATTCCTTGTAGTTTGGCTCAACAAGAAATTTGGTCTTCCTTATGGACTTACAACATCGCCATATCCAAGACTCTTTTCTTCTTTCACTTTCAACTTCAATAAGCCAAACAAATTGTTAGTTTCCCATGCACATATATTTTCATTGCACCTTTACAATGACATCACAAGCAATTCTTAAATTGTGCATGCTAACATTTAAATCACATCTATAAAAACATGAAAGGAAACCTCATTCCTTACCTATGCATCATTTTAGCATACCAAACCTTTCAAAATGTAGTTCAACATTAAGTGAATTTAATTCAAGGGGCCAATATCTATGGCCACATTCACTTACCATGCACCCTTGCATTGATTTCAAGTTTACCATACTTATGACAATCATCTTGCCATGGTGTGTTGGAGTTGAACCAAACTCTTCACCATGTGGCTTATTCATCCTCATTCACTCTTACAACAGGACTATGCTTCCTGTTACAGGATGATCACAATCCCAGATCAACACATATGAAACTATAAGTCTCTTTTGAATGCACCCAAGCATTATTCCTTCATTAGTAACCAGGGTGACAACACTCGTGGCCACCCAAATTTTCTCTTTTCTTTAACACCTATACAACTCAAGTAGATTATTGGAAGGTTCTCCTTCCTCAATGGGAAATCCATTGTCTACCCTTTTTGTGAAAACATGCAGTCTCAATGTATTAAATCAACGTGCTGTTTATGATCACTTTTGTTTCCAATCATTCCTTGATTCGTCAAAGTATTCATGACATATTAGTTCATGAATTCTTACAAGGATTTCAATCAGTCTTTAATGACAGAGGTTCACACCTCCATCATTCAGGTTCTCCTTCCTGAATCATACCCTACTTGGGTATCAATGGCATAAAACGACCTTTCAAAATTTCGTGCATAACAATAAAACATTTCAGAAGGGATTCTTACCCAATCCCTTCATACCTTGTGCCACATAGGTATGGAAATTTTTATACTTGTTCTTGGATGCTAGCACCCTCTTTCTGATTTTTACCTCATCAATAGTTCTTTATGGGGAATTTTACAGTCCCTTTGACAATCTTTCAATAACAGCCTTCTCATAGTCATCCTCTGCTTGAGGTTGTTCATCATTAACAACTGTCTTCCTCAACAACTCCAATTTCTTTCTACATAAGACATACATCATAAATATATTAGTCGCCATGTAAAACAAAAGAATGCAAATACCATAGCATTTAAATCAATAAACAATTTCAGATATGTCCTAGTATATCTTTGTGCACTTGTCACATTATCCTCAATGTTTTTGTGAGTGTGACCTCAATCAAACTTTCAACTTTTTTAATATTCTATAACCAACCCTATTCTCATGTCTTAAACATTTTCACATACCATACTTTCAATTTTCTCTTATCCCAGAGAAACACATTAGACAACAAGAAAGGAGTTAAGGGATTCTTCCCTTTTCCAGTTGTATTGGTTCTCACAACTGCTCATCTAAGGCTTCTAATTCTGTTAAACAATTTAGAGTTCTTAGGGTGGGGAAAAGTGCTCCTCCCTTTTCCCTTTCTTTGCTTTTGCAATTTTCTCCTTGTTGGGATTTTCCTTCTCTTTTCCTTAAGTAGCCTTGGTTAGGCCTCACCCTAACCTTTTTGGACATAGCAACATTCTTTCATAGCAAACTTTTTTTTTTGTTCATAATGGATCATGAACCTATGCATCCTGCACATTATATTTTCAGTTACTCAAAATGGTAAACCTTCATTCATTTGTCTTCCATTCATTCATTTGTTTTAGAATGTAATCCATGATTATTATATATATATATATATATATATATCATCATCATCATCATTAAGGTTGTGACTCTGTTCTCCTGACAGAGTCTTCACACAGTTCCTCCACAGGGAGCTTCTTAAACATGAAATTTTCCTTGTTACATATCCATCACTATTTATGATGGCCTCAACCTTGAGTTAGCTTTATCTTGTTACCAAGCATTCCCTAAGGAATGTAAACATGCATTTATGTCATGCATCCAACTTCTTTATCCACACATATTCTGGTTTTTGTTAACTTACACCCATGATGTACTTAAACATATGCATAATCATAACCCTATGTGTAGCTTCCATAAGAATATTTCAAAACCCACATACATCCCTACTTTAAAATCATTCAACTCAGGATTGTTCACAATCCTTCTCATGTGATCCTCAAAGGCATAATCGTTTTCCTCGTATCATGACAACATATCATCTTTACTCATTTACTCTTTCATCTATTTATATTAGTCTTTCCCTAGGGAATGGGATACATTCCCCTCAAGTTATCATTTCAAACAAAACTTTCATGACTCTTTAGAATAGAGTCAACCATGCATCCATGGTATTCATTTAATCTTGGAAGGTGCAATTCTTGCCTTACATATCACTCATCAAGGCAACCATATTGTGCCTTTAGTTTACATGCACATTTACATAATGCGTGTGCATCAATTGCACATTTAATATCATTCATACCTAGTTGGTATTACTATCAGGCTTCATATCAAGAAGCTTCACAATGCATTAAATCCATGCACTCATGCATAATTTAACACAGCTAAGCATTCATCATGCAATCTTATTGCTTGCACCTTTTCCATGTCATCCACACACATGGACATGTCAAACTTCCATATCCTTCTCCCAAGGATCTTCCAATCATTCTTTGGATAAGTCTCATAGGGATACTCATCACCGGGCTTCTCTCTTTGCTGAGAGATTGCAGTCATATTATTCTTGTAAGCATATATACACATATTTGTATATATGTAGGTGTACCTCTTGCACCTTTTTACCTCATCCATTCACATTGATATTTTATTTTCAGCATTAGTGTTCTTCAATGAATGATTACAGTCACTTATATGACTAGTCTCATAGTCATAATTCATACTGATGTTTCCCTCTCTTCATGGAAATAACCAACTAGGATCACTTTTCCCTTTTCTGGGAATTACCAATAGTCCCAAGGACTCCTCTTTATCTTGCTTAAATAGATTATATCTGTAGTAGGTTTCAACCATTATAGGTCAAGTAAACTGACCTTAATCATTTTCATCAGTTCTATGATCATGAGGAGTTTCATATACAGGGTTTAATCCTTCTATAAGACAAATAATTATTACTTCTAAGGACTTTATCAATCCATACCAAATTCCTTTAAGCACAAGGAATTTTCTATTAAGGTCCTAACCCTTGTATAATCAACCATCTTAAATGTCAGAGGCTCCAACTGCCCATGCTTAGAGGAAGTATTACAAACACTAGTTTATCCATCCTTCAATCTTAAGATACCCTTGACAATACCCTACCATTATCAACCATTCACATTTAGGTCTTATCCTAAGTTCTTATCAACACATTCCTACTTCTGTAGGGACAACCATTAATCCAACAAGTCAACAATTCTAATCCTTCTGCTGCTGTCATTATGTTAAGATTTATGTTGTAAAAATTTGAAAACAACAAAAGAGTTCCAATCGACAATCCTTTTTCCTCAAGGAGTCGATGAAAAAAATAAACAATTCTTTTAAAGGTCGAAACATTTTACAATAGGCTCACCTTAGCCTTGATATACCAGTCCTATGATTGGTCTCTAATCCATTCAGACATATGTCTGAATCATTCTTTACTAGATAGGGTAGGGTAGGGTTCCCTCTCCCTTAAATTTTTCTAAGAAATAAAATCACTTGAATCTTTCATGAGCCAATGTAGGCCAAGTGTTTTTTCCATGATCTGATACCGATTTGTAACACACCCGACCCCTAAATACACTTTTAAGGGGTGGTGCATCATAATTTATTTTTTCCTTAATTAATCAAACCATCCTTCCAGGGTATCTATCATGTTTTGCTTGTCTAGATCTCTCCAACCACCGTCTCCACGCTCAAAACCGAGCTCCATATTGGAAGATATGTCCTTCCCAAGTTCTTCGGGCTTTTATTGGTCAAGGGCCATGTGGCATCCATGTGGTTTTTCTCATACATGTCACCTCGAGTTCCCCGAAGCCATGGATCTCCCAACACTCCTAAATATATGGTGGAGATCCAACTATGATTAATCCGATGATGGATCTTCCTCAACGTTAACGCTTACGCCTAAGGGAACAATTTGTGGTTCAATGCTTTTGGGAGTATGCGGTCTAATGACCCAAGTCTCCTAGAGTACCTATCTCTTGAAGCCCCGTGAGCTTTCCACTTGGCTCTGGCCTTCAGGCCTTTTGGCTTATCCTCGACACTACACTCCAAACCTCTGGAGTTTCGGACTCCCGAAGGGTCCACCCTCACACAGGATGACGTACTAGATGCGAAGGAAAATATAGGTGGGTCTCGCCTACTTCTCTTGCCAAATGGACAAAATGGTAAGTTCCAGGTGTGATACGTGGAAAGGCAGAGATGACACATGGCCCCTTCATTGGGTGACATGTGTCACGTGTTAATAGGACTATAGGGTATGCAAAATGCACGAATCTAGGTGAAAAGTGACACGTTGATCGTGGGTCTACGTCACCCTAGATGACATCATTGTGCTAGGTCACTCCGGACTAATAGCCTTCCAAGCCCTTCAATCTCACGATCAAGGTGTTTCCACATATACTCACAGATCTACGACTCTTGAGCACTTCAAGAATTCAACATTCAGGAGTTTTGCAATGCAAACTCCTATTTTATCCTGGATTTGGTTAGCACTGGGCTGACCATATCCTAGATCTAAAGGCTAGGTTCTATCCACGAAGATCACGGATCTACGACTCTCGTGGATTTAGGACTTTGGCCTTTGGGAGTTTTGCGGTGAAATCTCCTCGTGACTCCTAGAGTTGGTCAACACAGGGCTGACCACAACTTAGATATGAAGGTTAGGCTTTGTCCACATGGATCCGCAGATCCATGACTAATGTTACTTCGATATTTGGAGCTTATCGACACACCACACCTCAAGTCTCCCGGTGTACCAAGTCTCTGGACTACAGGATCTAGCGCCACGCATCCCCTGTATATCTACGACTGAGATTTACTTCACCGTTCGCGGCTCGGGAGTCTTCACACCTTGAAGAATCTCATACAAATTCCTTTGGAGTGTCAAGCATCTGGACCATGAGATCTAGCTCCATGTGTCACTAGTGGAAATGACCAGGTTTACTCTGGCCTTCAAAGCTTCACAACTCTGTCTTTCACGGTTTCTGGTGTTATAACCCCCCCATCCCCCCGACGTAGTCAGCGTCGAGCTGACCACGACGTAGATCCAACTATCAGGGAGACTCCTGAATACCTTGGTATCTACTACTTGTAATACTTTGCCATTGGTAAAGTCGTAACATCCCAAATTTCCTTTCGAACTTGCCCTAGGGTTCCTGGGTCCTATTCATATTGATCCTCCCAAATTTCTCGTGGGATATACACTTATCTCTTGGACAAGAATTCGCTAAGGCCGTGAGCCTGAAACCTCGGTTACACAGATGAAAGGTTTGGAGGATGCACCCCCTTGCATGCACTCTAAGAGTGTTATACCTCCTGATCTTACTGGCACCTCAAATGAATTGAGGGGATTCTCCTTGTGTTTCTTCCAAGGTTTAGAACTTAGAGATTTCTCCACTCCTACGTAGATTGTGTAGGCTCTGTGCAACTTCACGCTACCTCTCTTGAGATTAACGATCTCCCTTATCCAGGAGGCCCATAATAACTGGAAGTGTAAACATGCACACATGAAACTATGCCCAAGTTCAACGCACTCACAGTTCAATTGCTCTAAATTGAGACACTACAAGGCTCGAGCATTTGTGTGTACAAACCATGTCCAAACCATATAGTTACTTACTTTCCTAAGTACACAATCAAGCAAAAATAAAGGAACACAACACATCCATCAAGCACACATGCACATCCTTGAAACATTCACATGATATCTAACTTTATTTTATAGTTACAACTCAATTAGAAAGGGTATAAGAATACTTATCTATTATAGGTCAAAAACAACTAACTGACTGTGGGTGTTCTCCTTTCCAACCAACCATAGGCTTAGAGGCATTCACTCTTAGCACTCTGGCCACCCTCGTGCCAAGCCATGATATCACTAGGGAACTTATGCCAAATTCTCAGAGATCCTTTCTTTGTCACAACCTCTGCAAGATTTATTAGATGCTTCCTCAGCATCAAGCTCGCGACCTTATGCTCAGGTTCTGTTCTATGCCATTTTTACACTAGAGAGCATCACATGACATCCCCCGATTTGTCTACATTCCCCTTCTCTCCTTGCCACCATCCCTCCTTGGGAAGGTTCTCCTTTCTGTCATGTTCCTTTTGTCAGAAGGAAACTCAGGTCAGCCTGGGTCTGTCAGACCCTGTGGTACTTCAGGCTGACATTCTTCAGACATACCACGCTTCCATTCATGGGGGTGATTGATTATCCAACCACTAGTAATTCCTTCATTAACTAATTCCTCTCCTTGGGATCCAAATGAGGCTTATTATCTCAGGAAAAGGGAATTTGGGTCATTTGAACTACTGAACCCTCTTCACAGTTTCCTCATTCTTTCCTCTAGTGATACCATGGCCAATACTTTAAGGATTTACCCCCACAATCAGTCATTGGCAATGTAAATAATACGTTTACATTGTTTCCATGCCATAGCATGGTGATCATGATTAATGATTAATTACAAGCTGGGGGAAACATAGGTATTACATGAAACAACCTAAAACACAATACTTTTGCATTTCTCTTGTTTCTTCTTCTTTTGAGAAGTAGTGACAATCTCATTGATACCAATGTAAACATTGTATTTATTTGGGATTGTTACATGTTTATATGTGAACTTTATAACCTTAATAGATTGCTGAATTTCCTTTCTTTTGGTTGTTTATGTGTCTCTTCTCTTGTAGTTTGAACTTCTGGTACTCTTTGTTTATTTTTATTTATTTCTTGTGCCTTGTCGATATGAAAGACATTTATGACATCTATGGCATTTTCCTTAATATATCCTTTTGAACATATGTGAAAGTAGAATAGATTTAAAAAATAAAATAAAATGTAACAATTTAATGTTAAATATGTGAGAAAAATATTATGATACTTATAATAATATATAAAACATAAATAAGAAAAAACAAACTTATGTTATTTCTGATACCTCGGCTGAAGATAGAGCAATAGCAGCCCGCTTCTTGCTCGACCAACAGATAGGCCCGGAACCAAGACTGAGTGAGTAACCAAATGTGGACTTGCGATCAATGCTATTGCCATCCTAGTCAGAATCAATGAACCCAATGAGATCCAATGTAGGGTCTGTTGCATAATGAATCCCAAAGGTGATGGTGCCCTATATGTATCTATGGATACAGTTTGCATCCTTCCAATGTAGCTCATGTAGCTCCTGCATGAACCTGGAAACTGCGCCAACTGCATAGGAGAGGTCTAGTATGGAGTGTGTGAGATACAAAAATCTCCCCACTAGCTATATGTACAGTGTGTTGTCAACCAGTGGAGTGTCCCCTCCATCTTGAAGTTTGAATCTTGATAGGAAAGGATTCGGGGCAGACTTGCAGTCTGTCATGTGAAATATCTCAAGGAGATTTTGTGCATACTTGGCCTGCGATAGTTTTATTCCTGATGCATCTTGATTGATATCGAGTTCAAGGAAGAAGTGTAGTGGACCCATTTCCATCATCAATAAATCATCATGCATAATCCTCTTGACTGCAAAAATCACTGAATTCAAGCAACCGATGATCAACAAATCATCTACATACATAACTAAGAGTAGAAGTGAATCATCCATCCTGAGCATGTAAAAATTTGGGTTTGATTTACCATGGCCTCGGAGCCTGCTTGAGTCCATAAAGAGATTTCTTCAGTTGACAGAAAAAATATGAATCCTGCATAAATCCTTGGGGCTGCTCCATATAGATCTCCTCAAAGATATCACCGTGAAGAAATGCATTCTTGACGTCCATTTGATGGAATTCCCATCCCTTGGATGTCGTAATGGCAAGGGACAAACGTATGGAATCCATCTTCGATACTGGAGTGAAGGTCTCATCATAGTCAATGCCATGCATTTGCTGAAATCCTTTGAAACAAGCATGGCTTTGTATATGCTAATATTTCCATCTGCTGCACTCTTGGTCCTGTAGACCCATTTGCACCTAAACATTTTCCTTCTAGAAGGAAGGGGAACCAGATCCCAAGTTTGGTTCTCGAGGAGGGAGTTGTACTCCTCCTGCATGGAGGATTCCCAAAAGGGATTTCCAGTAGCCTCGCCATAAGAATGTGGATCTGAAGACTAAACCAAGAAAATATTCCTGGGTGGCAATGGTTCAGTGGAAATGAGTGCAAGAGGAGGCTCCTAGAAATCATATCGAGTCCTAGTATCAGTTGGATCACCAACAATATCCCCCACATCCTAAAGAGTAGTATGGGCCCACTTGGGCCTTAGCTCTGGCTATACATCTGCATCTGCATGCACTGAATCTGCCTGAGAAAAAAATCCATGTGAAGTGTGAGAAATCATCAACAAAAATAAGCATGCACCTTGATTTTCTGATTGATGGATGAGAAAAAGTGCCCATGAGGTCACTATGGATTAGATCTAAAGGAGAGGAAGCCGCATGTGTCTTTCCTTTGTCGAATTTCTCTTGAGAGTGTTTTCCAAGAACACATTCCTCACAAATTCCTTTGGAGAAGTGGATATCGGGTAGACCATCAACCATTCCATGCTTGCTAAGATGTTGCATATATCTGAAATTTAAATTCTCTAACCTTTTGTGCCATATCCTACTGCTTTCATCAACATGGGTAAGCAATAAAACAAAATCTAGTTCAATAAATTCAGAAAATGTGTAAAGCCTAGATTGATGATTTACCTCATCGGTAGAAACCCTGGAATTGGTTTGCATGTTATATATATCCACTGCATTAGGTGTGAATATACATTTATTTCTGGTGCCATGATTTTTCATTTGATACACGGAGAGAAGATTGACAAAAAGTTTGGGAATGTGCAACACATTCTCAAAGCTTCTGTTGGTGAGTTCAATCCTTCCTTTTACGGTGACCTCAACTGGAGAGTTGTCCCCCATCAGAATGGGAGGACCTTTGCGTGCATCCAATGAAGACTATACATATTTTGTGGCATCCATGTTGTGTTATTCTCCTGAATCTACGATCCAAGCATCGAGAGAGGAGTTGATGGAAATCAAGGCATGACTAGAATTGCCTTTCTTAGGATTATGATATTCTGGATTCTTCTTCTTGGAACCCTCAGGGATGTGATATCCAAGGTTTTTTTGCTGAAGTATTTGGGTCATTATATCTATTTTTTTTTCATACATGCAGATTCTCGATGGAATCCTGTATGGAAGTATGTGCATTTCTCCCCTTTTTGTTCCCTTTCCACCTTTGGATCCGGAAGTATCGTTGAAGGGTTTTGAGTACCCTTCCTTCTTCGGATTTGCATCAACTTTCCTTTTGTCTCTATATTTAGATTTCCTATATTGATGACTTCTTCCGTCTTGCACAATATGTGCATGCACCTTTGGGCCTTTTCTTTTTCCCATGTTGATGAGATTTGTCTTCTCTTGTGTTAGAGATTCGATGAATTCCTCAAGAGAAGGAATATTCCAGGTGGCTCTAGAGGTGAATCTGACTGAGTGGAATGTGGATACAAACACTAATATTTCAGGACCAAGCTTGGAGAGAATGGTGAGAACCATTTGTTTCTCCTCCTTATATTTATCAATCCCATAAGCTTTGAGTTGCGACAGTAAATCCTTATATTTGGTAAAGAAACCTTGGAGATTGTCAAAGATTTTTGGATCCAATGTGAGAAATTCCACCTCGAGGATGTGTCCCCTCATATAATCCTGTTTTCCAAAGAGCCCTTCCATGGTGGTTCATGCTTCATTGGGGGTTTTATAGGAAGATATGTGAAAGAGGAGACCAGGAGAAATGAGACTGTAAATTGTTCTGAATGATCATCCATTCGATTTATATACTTGGATTTTTCTATGGATGAATTTAGTTTTGTATTTGTGTTCATGGTTAACCTATACAATCCTCTTCTTCGAAGATGCATGATCATCTTCTCCTTCCATGCAAATTAATTGTAAGGTATAAGAATGAATTCTTTTGAAAATTCCATTTTTCCTATGTCTTCAATATTCGGTACCTGCAAAAATAATTTGGTGTGGCTTTTCCCTAGAAGTCCGTTAGCTATGATACCATGTAAATGTGTTGAACCTGCATAGAATAGATGTATATGGGAATTGACATACAAAGTTGCAAATAAAATAGAAGAAAATATAAGCATGAGAGAAAGAATGGAAGAATCCTCATTAACCAAATGAATGAATGATAATTTACACATGATATACTATGTATAAATCAACCAATGCACACTGGAGGAGAATCCAATGCACCATAGTGGTGGTCTAGAGTGATATGGACACACACCAATAGTTACGAGAGTAAACTTCCAGCTAATCTAGTCTCTCGGAAAGTTACGGGAGTGAACTGCCACCTAGCTGAGTTAACTAGTCTATCAGTCTTCAGTTAATTGATTGAAACAAGATGAAGTGAGGAGGAAACAAGGGAATCATGAGTAATTCTCTAGTCTAGTGATGATCCCAAGGATAATGCACATTATTTGGTGATGATCCCAATGTTGCATGGTGACAATACCAATGTAGCATCTAGACTCCACTCAACTGATCAAACTGAAGAGAATATTCTCCCTAAAATATAAGAGACTGAATAATGACTAATAAACATAGGAAAAACCTTAGGAAAAATAAATACTAGGTGTGTGTGAAGTAACTCCAACACACATGATACCATTAAGTAAAAACACAAATTTTTCAGGAACCCCCCATAGGATATGGCCAGAATATAGATGAAGAGAGAAGAATGAGGCTCAATAATGAAGTCATGGTGGGGATAAAGGAGGGTTCTCAGGCCTACAAGAAATCACATCATGGGCACCAAATGGAAATTCAGGAGCTAGCTAAGGAACCCATGAAGGGTAGGAAATACCGTATGAGTAACAACGTGCAAAATGGAGTGGCTATTGTCATTACTCGACATGATTGAACATAAGGAATTATTACAATAGAATGGACGATTAATAATGCAAGGTGGTGAATGTAGGGAAACACCTATCCCTATATGCTAGATTTAAGAACATGTACCTCAAGTTTAGGGGAAGTCACCATTTCCACAAAAAGTCCCCGTAATCATGTCAACACATGTAAACTAGATTTCGGGGGTCAAAACACATAGTGAAATCTCAAAAAGAAAACATTTTTGGATTTTTTGGATATGATATATGCAAAACAAAAATCACTCCCACCACACACCTATGTACAAGGAACTTTTCATATTGATTCTTTACTCCAAGTAGATCATATTGCTAGGATTAGGCCAAGGATC
>JZKD02S1685970.1:52408-88379 GCA_000966675.3 Picea glauca
CGCCTTATTGCACGCCCCTTAGAATCACGTGAGCAACTGTCGCAGTCTGCCCTCACGGCATCGTGGATCCCCTCGAACTAGGTAATCGTTAACCTACAGTTCGAATCGTGAGCGATTGTCGCAGTCTGCCCTCACGCATCGTGGGTCCTCTCGAACTAGGTAATCATTAACCTACAGTTCGAGCCATGGCGGGAGTGCTAATAGGCTGTGGCAGGGCTGCTGCCACACCTCTCCCTCAATCTCTCTGGAACTCGTGTGTGGCCTCTTTACTCCATATGTGAGTCTGGTCGGCAAACTATCGTCAACCTGCATCATCAACCATCATGTCAGATCATGTCAACAACATATCATGAAATCAATAGAATATCATTAAAACCTCACAATATCACTGTAAATGAAACCAACTCAAATAGCCCACTCCCTGACTCAATCCGGAGTCCAAGGGAGTTCCACCGATGCCTCTGTATCCTCAAGGTCTGAAACCTTGCACACTCAGTGAAACTGAGTCAATAGCACCTGTATATATCAATAGTAAAACATCCTGCCATCAATCATGACGCATCATCATCAAGGTTAAGTGGTTCATCATCATAAAAATCCAGATCACTTGGAGCAAGTGTCCTCAAGAATAAGTTTTGTCAGTGCGCCAGAGCGGGATGTTACAAGGTTGAAGATTATAAATTGGGAAATGATGAAATTATCCTATACAGGAACATAATTTATGTACCCAATTATCTTGAATTGAGGATTACGATCTTGAAAGAGATGCATAATTCACCTTATTCTAGACACCCCAGATAGCAAAAAATAATTGCAGCACTCAAAAGCCAATACTCTTGGCTAGGCATGAAGAAAGAAATCACTGAGTACATTGCTAAATTTCTAGAGTGTCAAAAGGTCAAGGATGAGCATAGACACCCAGCTGGGTTGGTGCATCCATTTCCCATTCCTGAGTGGAAGTGGAAAGTGGTGTCAATGGATTTCATCACCAAATTTCCCAGAACACACAAGCAACACGATTATATCATGGTGGTGGTGGACAAGCTTACTAAAGCTACCCATTTCATTCCAATGAAGATTACTCACAAGGAAACCAATGTTGCTGATATTTATATGAGGGAAGTAACAGGCTTGCATGGCATACCCAAGACACTTGTGTTTGACAGAGACCCAAAGTTTACCTCGAATTTCTGGAGGGGATTATTCAAAGGGTTCAAAACAAATCTGAACTTCAGTACATCTTTTCATCTCGAGTCTGATGGGAAAACATAAAGGGTGAACTAAGTGATAGAGGATATGATAAGAATGTATGTGATGGACAAACCATCAAAGTGGGAGGATTATCTACACTTAGTAGAATTTTCCTACAACAATGGGTACCAGGCATCTCTGAAGATGAGCCCATTTGAGGCACTTTATGGCAGAAAGTGCAACACACCAATAAGCTGGGACAACCCAGCTAATAGAGCAGTAGTTGGGCTTGAGTTGCTCAAGGAAATGGAAGAGAAGATGTCAAATATTAATAAGAATTTAAAGGATTCTCAATAGAGGCATAAAAGGTACACTGATAAGGGAAAAATTCACAGATAATTATGTATCGAAGATCACGTGTTTATGAAAGTGAAGGCCAATAGAAGTTCCCTGAAGCTGGGAAACTGTTCCAAATTGGCAGCTCGTTACTATGGGCCATTTGAAATCCTAGAAAGGGTTGGGATTGTAGCTTATATGCTTGCATTACCTAAATATATGACCATTCATAATGTTTTCCATGTATCATTACTTAAGAAATATATACTTGATGATAATCATGTCATTGATTGGAATGTGATTCAGGTGGAGCAAGAAGGCTCTTTTCAAGTGCATCCGGTACGCATTCTGGACCAGAAAATCAAGCATCTCTAGAATTGAGCCATCAAGCTTGTAAAGGTCCAATGGACCTGGTACTGTCCTGAGGACACGACTTGGGAGCACGAAGAGGCCATGCAGATAGAATACCCACATCTTTTTGAATATTTTTGAAAATTTTGTTGTAATATGTAAATATGATGCATTGAGGACAATGCATAAGTAAGGGGAGGGGATTGTAATACCCCAAGGTCGAGCCCCTGCTAAATTGTAATTATGTTTATAGGCTAGTGAGCCAAGTGTTTATAAGCTGGGAGGCTTATGTGTTTATTAGGCTGGAGAGCCTAGATGATGAAGGCCAGAGAGCCTAATTTTATTGAATATGTAAATACTCACATCATTAATATAATTACATCGATGCGTGTAGAGTGACCATGGATAAAGAGTTATGGGGGAATAAGCTCCACTTGAAAAGGAAAGGGAAGGGGATAAGAGGCTAGGAAAAAGGGATAAGCTTGAGGGCTTAACCCCAAGGGAATATTATAATATATTTTCCTAAAGACAAAGGTTTGGGAAATAACCATTTTATCCTAAGTTCCTTTGGGGGAGAGGAATGAGCTCCCAAGAGATCCATGTGTCAATATGGGTGAATGCAGTTTATGTGGGAAATCAACCATTGTGGGGGTTCACTCAACCATTTTTTCTGGCCAGGCTCCTGATTCGCACACTCACGCACTCAGACTGAGCATTCACACAACATCCACTTCCTCCATCATTTTACCTCTGCAATATCTGTAACTTGCAATCCCATGAAGCTAACCCGTACTTTTCCTGTGAAGCATAGAACGTCTATATTGTGCCTAAGCCAAATCACACCTTAGCCAATTTTCTATGGCTTCCCACATTTTTCTCTATACTAGTGTGGTTTACTGTCCTTACCAGAGACATACTCAATTTTCTGTTGTGATTACCCAGACTAGATTGTTTTGGGAGTTGGACTGAAGAAGCAGGTTGTTAGTCCTGTGAGAAACTCTCTCTAGGTGAGAGAGGTTGTTGGGGAAGTGATTTTCCTAGAGGGAGCCTCACGACATTTATAGTGCTCTGAGACTTCCTGTCCGACATGTTGCCGAAGCCCTGGAAGGGGAGTGGGGTAGCCGAAGGATTGTCAAGCAGAGAAGGGGCACACTCCCTAGGGTGGGACATGAATGTGGGGAATGAGGGACTATAAGCTATGGACATGAGTGGACTACTGGGGAAATAATCCTTCCTGTATATTTTGTAACCTCAGCCTAGCCTAGGATTTCCTTTACCTTGTGTGGAGTTTATTCCTAGGTCGGGGGTGACCCACTGCTGATAGCTTGGAGCAATGTGGTCTAAGGCTGGGAGGTTCATGGAAGGTCTTCATGCAGTTGGTGGCCTTCTTAAACAGACAAGTAATTTTTATACATGCTTAATTACATGCTGTATGTTACACCTTTTTTTATTTACTGTATGCTTTCACATAATTATGTGTATGCTAACAAAAAGTAGATGTTTATTTTTAATGTAATAAGTATGATAGTTTCCGCATATGAAAGATCGTCGGTAACATGCCTCAACTTTGGAGGCCAGGGTATGTTACAAGTAGTGTTCATAGTAGGATATGGTGGGGGAAGGGGAAATATACCCATAAGAGAAGGATCTTTGAACATCCCCACACCAACATGCATATAATGCTCTTGAGTATCACCAGAAAAAGATATGTTTTACCCCGCATTGGATCCAAGGTCTGGGGTGCAAAGTTCAAGTTTATCAATCATTGTTATTTTCCCTTGATGAGGGAAGCGTAAGATCCTAAATACCGATGAGACAATGAAAAACATCTTGTAGAATCGAGTATGCCCGAGTAACAAATTGTACTCAAGAGGTGCGTCAACAAGCTCCACAACAAAAGAGATAGTCTTACCACCTAATGTGATGGGTAAGACAATGATTATTCCATGAGGTTGGAACATGTTTCCATCGAACGATTTCAGTATTGTTGCATACGTATCAATATTAGGAGAGTTGATATCCTTCCAACAATAAACAAACATTATGCAAGTCAAGGCTCCTTCAACCACCACCATTTGGTATATGTTTTCCCCCATTGATCACACTATGATATGGAAGGAGACCTGATGGGAGAACATATGAGTAACCTGAGTAGAAACAAAGGTTATCAAACTCAAATCCGAGGGGTCAACCCCACCTATGGATGGCAACAATGCTTTCCACTACATCAAGTAGCTTTGGAGAACTTCAAGAGTATACATGGGACAAGGTGCTCATGCCAAGTCTTCCACAATATTGTAGTTGTGGGTGACCCATGTGTTGGGATTATGCATCATGTTTCGAAGAACGTTCTTCATGGGGTGAAACAGTGCGTCAAAATATGGATTCTCAATCTAAAGAGGGCCATCAAACTGGGAAGAAAATGCTACTTCTAGTGCATCATGGGAAGGCTCATAAATGTTATAGGTTTTTTCCCGAGTTTGCATAATAACCATTTATTCACACACAAAAATGGAAGCATTCAAAGAAGACCCCTCATAATGAGGGGTACCTACCATTACTCCTTGCGGAGGGGAAGGATTTGCAACAACCATATGTTGAGGTCGAGGAGGGAAAGGGTGAGTTAAGACAACAGGATGTTGGGGGGCCTTTTGTTGTGCTAAATAGAGGTGAATCTCATCCTTCCAAGGAAATTGATGAGTAGGGTGGTCCTCCACACAAATTGTGTAGGGAAACCAACTATTTTTATTCTCTTTAGTTCCCCCCTCCTAATTGTTTTGGGTGGGAGGAATTCCTTTCTCATAATTGAAATTTTTCTTCTTGTTTCACTTATTCTTTCCTCCATGTTGCTGAGGATACTTCGGTTGCGTGGAATGCACTGAATTCACCTCAAAGTTATGAGTAGGGACTACAGATGTTTGAGAACTAGTACCCAAAGATGAATTAATATAAATTTGAACTATTTGATTAGCTAAATGGCTTACAGATACATGAGATATAGAACCGACCACACCGTTGGCATGGGGTACTAGGTTTGGCTTCCGTGGATCTGTCGTCAGCCTAGGAGCATTGGGGATGATGTCATAAAGTGTACTTGACTGTGAATAAATCAAATCTAAGTGTTTAGCATGCATAATTGACTACTTGTTGGTGGTCTTCCTGGCCATAGCTAGGTCTCATGAAATGGGTGGTAGAAGGGGCTTTGTGAACCACTCCATTAGGTGTTTTTCCAGAATCTGGGTCTTAATCATCCCATGTCTTCATCTCCACTTATGTTTATGATTGGATATGTGAGTGGAATTATCTTGATGTAGTGAAATCAAGATCTTTGTTCCTATCTCATACAATATGGGAAATTGGTAATGTTTTAATAATTCCATTGCTAGTTCATTGAAGCTTTTGAAGGAACCATCTTTTAATTCAATGTACCATTTTTCTGCATCTCCGGTTAGGTATATCTGGAAAATATGAAACCTCACACGATCATCCATTAAGTGATTGGATGTTCTACATAAGTGATACGCCATGATGTGTGTGGAGGTGTCTTCTCCTGAATTTTCGTTGAATTTCAAGATGTTGGAGGGTATCTTTTCAGGCATTACTGATCATGAAGGGTCATAGGAAATAGGGTCATTCATCATCCGTGAAAAATCAGGTAGGTATAACGTTTCTATGAAAGAAAATGGTATAAATGAATACTGCGATGGAGACATAGTCTTTGCTGTCCTATATGAACTGTGTGGCCCCCCTATGTTCATGCTACTAGAGGGATGAAGTGTTTCTGAAGAGTGAGTTCCCCTAGGGATGGTGGAACTTCTAGGAGCATGGATTATCCCAAGATAAAACATGCCCCCAAGGATAGGTGTAGACCCTCCAGATTTTTTTTTCCCAAAACTAGGCCGAGGGAAGAACCCATCAGAACTTGAGATGTTAACAAAGGGAAAACCTCCTCATCGTGGAAAGTTTCCCCCAAGGGATGTGACCCCAACAAAAGGTGTTCTAACCCATGAGAAGTTAAAAACTCCAAACACATTACTGCCCCCATTCTGACTAGGGACAACCCCAAAATCACTAGGGATGTTCCATCCAAAAGGTATAATAGCACCTGACAATGTCAGTTCTCTCATGGGAATGGTGGAGGTGGAAGGAATTCCACTTCCTATGCTGAAACCAAATGTTGGCTGCCCACTAAAAGAAGATCCAAATGTGGGCATTAGGATAGATGGGATAGGCTTTGAGATGCTAGGTAGATTTATGGATGGAAAGGAAGATACTACCAGTTTCCCCTAGATCAAGAGACCTGTATAAAAGGGTATGGATGGTGTAGGTCCAATGGTGCTAAGGGAAGGTAATGTGGACATCACTGGGATGCCCCTAGTACCACTTGAGGATGGGATCGATGGCTCAACTAAAATATATGAAACACTCAAGCCTAACTTGATGGGAGGGGTTTTGAACAAATAAAAAGGATCACTAAATATCTCCATTACTTGGATAAGTATGGGTGCACCTGGCTCAATTAAAGGGGGATTACAAGTTGGTGGAGGACGTTTGTCTACCACTTCTACTTCGATGAAACCAGTCTCATCAAATAAAAGATAAGACCCTTTGAATTCTTGGTCACCTACTTTGCACCACTTGAGAGGTGGTTGTTCCTTCATGATGGGTTCTAGTCCTCATAATCGACGGGACTGACCCGATAATTCAACCATGATGATCTTTTTTGTTAACTGGGGAAATCGACAACTAGTTTGGATGTAATCATGTGACACATGGTCGTGTTATCCGAATAATACCACTATAATGCCACAAATGCTAACGTGACCCCTCACATGACACAAAAGGCTAGTCAAGGGTTTGGAACTAATGACTTCACATAACATAGTTCCTTAACATTACACTCCACCACTAACTGTTCTACACCCTGGGGGAAGCCACAGTGAAAATTTTATGTTAAAAATGAAACAAAATTCAACCTAAGGTCAATCTAGACTTTGAATCAAAGAGAACACCCATACTAAATCTAAGGAAACAACAAGAAAACCAATGGCTCAAGGTCCTTCCAAAAACCAACCCTCTGGGGGAGATGAAGTCCCCACAAGTTTGGCTAGAAAATGTATGAGGAGTAGTTACAATGATCTACGTGAAAAAACCCTAGAAAATCCAAGCACCCTTTATTAAGGTGGGCACTCTCCATGGGAAATGAGACCATGAATGAACATCTACCCTAGGTACTACGCGCATGTCCCACCTGCAGTCACCTCTGTGGATACCTAGGAAACATCACTAAGGACACCACCTCACAATCAATGATAAAGTGAATATTCATAGGTTCGATCACACGTAAGGGTAGAGTAACTAATCCTGAAGCTTCGAAGGAGTTACACCAACGAAAACCCCATATTCAGAGCAATCAAAGCGATACCGCAAACACCAAAAAAAACAGAGAGGGGTAATCTCCCTAATTGCCCCGATGCGACCTTGTTCTTGACTCCAGTGTTAGATGATCTCCCTGACACATTGGTTGCAAGAATGGATTTATCACTCTTATGATTCCTCCTAATTTTTATTTTCATGGCTTTGGAGATTTCACTCTCCAATCCTATTCCAAGGCCCCAAGCCTATATAATGTTGGTTTACTAAAAATAAAAATTTCTAACGACTTTAAAATTATGAAATTATTTTTGATGGTTTTTTTTAAGTCAAAGGTATATGGATGAAAATTTGGTGATGTTATTAATCGCGACCCAACCAAGCACATGAAAAAATGACAATGCAATTCGTTCACTTCAATGAACTCTAGCTATGAGAGGGAGATATACTTTTTCCTTTTCTTTGCAAAATTTAGAAACACAAACTTACACACCAATCAACCTTACAAAGAATTTCAACCCCAATATTTTCCAAAATGGAAGCCAAAAAATCTCACAATGCACTATAATTCTAATCCTTTAAAAGCACACAAGCATGCCAAGAAATTTTATTTTTGTTATTTTTTCAAATATAATGCAAAAAATTTCTTATACTAATCAATAATCTAAATGAAAATGAAAAAAAAACAAACAACAAGCATAGGGCTGTAGGAAAATGGAAATGATGCTAAACAACCCACTCCAATGTCACTACAAAGATCTCACCCGAAACTCACTTTAAAGGCTAGATCTAGTAATGAATAACACTTACAAAAGGGAAAAATAATTTAATCTATATCACACACTACCATATATGTTCAGATCTATTTGGTTCACTTCCTAAATTAGTAGGATCAACAAATGACAAACAGGCTTGTCCAAGCAATCCAAAACCAATCACACAATCACACTCCAAACAAAAAAATGAAGATAAATTATGTGACCAGACAACTCAAATAGAGGTAAATATTTTATAAAACAAACCCACAAAGACCTCTTGGACTAGATAGATCATATATGATCTTATAATTTTGGAAATTATGTAATTTCCCCAATTTATTGGGATAATCACATGACATAGGTGGTTCAACATGAAACTATAGTCGCTTTACCCCTATAATGAAACAAGCGACTATGCATAAAAATTTTGTTTTTTTTTCAAAAAGGATCTTCTCCACATCTATTAGATTTGTATCAGATATACCAAATCTAAGATATATAGACATTTGGAAGAATACAAGAAAGATAAAATGAATCACAAGAAGAAAAAAATGGTATTCAAGCAAGGTATTCTAGAGAAGAATCAAAATATCCTTCCCTAATGGAGTCACCAGTTCTATTATGGGATAAATTCTCACAGGGATCTCACAAGGTGAATGACAATATCTCCCTAGGATCTACCTATTTATCCTAGAAAAAAACAAGGTTAGATTCCTATTGCTCTCCTAGACTCGAGAAAATAGTTTCAAAACCAACCTAAGGAGTGGTAGAGATAGAATAACTTAATCTGTAGGCCATCCTTTGTATATCTTGGTTGATGTAGATCTAAAGTTCCAACTCCAATCTCAACAATATGCTTCCTACACACAAAAGAAAAACAATGCCTTTCCACCTCTCTAATTGGCGTTAGAATCCTATATTTACTTGTATCTAATCAGATATATCAATCACAAGATCCGATCCAAACATTTTCAATTCAAACAAAATCAATTTTGGGGAAAAACAATGATCTATTCATTAATCATGAAGAAATTACATCAAATATCCATACCTTTGGATGCTGATGCAATTCCCCTTTGGATCCTTTCTTCTTTTCTCTCCTCAGCTTCTTGATCAGGCTAGGCACTCTGATTTCTAGCTATTATGAATAGGAAAATATCCTCTACAAATGGACAACATAACTCTGCAATTGATTCCTCCTTAAGCTCAAGACTATCCTTCATTATATAGATCCTTGGAAGAGGCTTGAGAGAGATTCTAGATTTTCTAGAACCTAATAGAAACATGAATGACATGAGTTCCTAGGCTCATGTTGCGAAAATAAATCTCACACATTACATAGACCTTTGAAACTTGTCAAATCTAGAAATTTTGATAGATAGTCACTTGTTGCACTATAGGTGTCTAGCAACTATCCTAAAAAAGGCCCCAAATCTCAAGCAAGAGATGTGTCTTGGCTATCAACTACTGCTGAATTCCCTTCTTTCCCTGTAGGGTTGAAATTAAGGCTATAAAAACATGGAATTCATCCTAATACATGTATTTATCACATTTATATAGAGGAAAATTCTAGGATAATCAAACAACCCCAAAGATATATGAATTCAATTTTGAAGGAAATTAGAAAAGAAGAACTGCAAAAATTACTAAATGTGAATTTCATATATCATATTTCTGACATCCATTGGTTTTCACCTTTATTAATTGTTCCTAAAAATAATAGTAAATGGCATGGTTGAATCGACTATCGAGAATTAAATAAATCTACCTTAAAATACCATCTTCCTCTACCATTTATAGATCACGTTTTAGACACCTTAGCATGAAAAAAATATTTTTCTTTTATTGATGGGTTTAGTGGTTATAATCAAGTTCAAATTTCTTTAGAAGATTAGGATAAAACTACATTTACATGCCGATGGGGAATGCACACTTATAGAGTACTACCTTTTGGGTTATGCAATGCTCCTACTACTTTTCAACATGTTATTCTAGGTATCTTTTTTGATTTGGTCCATGATTTTGTAGAAGTATATATGAATGATTTCACTGTTTATGGAAATACTTTTGAGGAAGCATTAGAAAATATTGAAAATTTTTGATCAAATGTCAAGAAACTAATATTTCATTAAGTCATGAAAAATACCATATGTTTCTTATTGAAGGAATTTTTTTGGGTCATTGTATATCGTCTGCATGAATCAAGGTTGATATGGAAAATGTAGAAGTAATTTCTAAGCTTCTAGTACCAAATACCAAAAATGATGTAAGGCATTTCTTAGGACATGTAGGCTACTACAAGAAATTTATCGAAAATTTCACAAAAATAACATCTCCATTGTTTAAATGATCACTAAAGTTAATTAATTATTTTGGAACATTCCTTGTCAAACTTCTTTTGAGGAATTGAAAGAAAGGATTTTTGTAGCTCCAGTTTTAAGAGGTCCAAATTGGTCTCTCTCCTTTCACGTTTCCATTGATTCTTCAGATACAAATTTAGGAGTAGTGTTAGGAAAAAAATAAAATCAGATTTCTTATGCCATTTATTTTGTTAGTAAAAACATGACACCTCCTGAATTGAATTACATAGTTACGAAAAAAAAATTCTCGTAGTTGTGCATTCCATCAATAAATTTAGGCACTACATCACTGGTTATAAGGTCTTTATTCACAATGACTATTATTCCAATATATATATTATGAACAAACCATTTACTAATGGTAGAATTGCTAGGTGCCTTCTATTGCTACAAGAATTTAATATCACTATATTGGATAGACCTGGAAGAGAAAATGTAGTTGCATATTTCCTTTCCATAATTCATAATGAAGGTGAATTATTTCTTGTAAATGATAATTTTCCCGATGAACATGTATTTTCAATATCCATTAAGTCTCCTTGGTTTGCAGATAGTGCTAACTATTTGGCTACAAGAAAGTTACCACAACACCTTTCACTGAAGGAGAAGCAATAGATTTCTATACTTAGTGCCACATATTCATGGATTGGTGTATAACTTTTTCATACTAGACTTGATATAATTATTCAACAGTGTGTGAAAGAGGATGAAGTGCTTGAAATTATAAAGGCATGCCATAATGATTAATGTGGAGGTCACTTTTCCGAAAAGAGAACTGCTTACAAAGTCCTTCATCTGGGGTATTATTGGTCTACTCTTTTTAGATATGCCAAGAAGTATGTCAGAAGACGTGACAATTGTTAGCGGATGGGCCAACTAGTGCAAGCAGATGAAATGCCTCTACAACCTCAGGTACTCATAAATCATTTTGAAGAATGGGCTCTATATTTTGTAGGACCTATTTATCTATTGACAAGTCTAAATTCACTTGGAAATAGCAAGGGGTACTCCCTGATACACGGTCCAAACTACACTATGCATTGTTTGTATTAGGAGTTCCATTCGAAAGTTGGACCATCTACCATTGTTATTGTTTTTGGGGTTTTTGGCCAATTACAGTCTAGTTTATTGATGAGGATGGATGATCAATGAATATAAAATGTAAATATGTAAATGGAGAATATGTATTGAAAAAAACTAATCTATTGCTAATATACTCTAATCTATCCTAGCTAGGAGCACACTAAAGTAACCAACAAGCTGTAAATGAAAACAAATTCTGCATAAACTTCCACAAAGATAGTTGAAATAGAAGAGAAGAACAAAAAATAAGTGCATGCAAATATGTATAACCATAATAGTCTAAATTATATCAATGCATGCGTTAACAACTAAAAAATCTCAAGACTTAAATTTATTCAAAGAAACACTTAAAACCACATAATAACATAGAGTGCATAAGAGTTAATCTATAAGAAAACAAACATTCTTACAGTCCATGTGAACAACGTTCATCTTCACTCGAAATAATTCACAACATAGATGTATCCACACACAAGTATTCCTTCTCTAAAAAATTGGCCCTGAGTGCTTCTCAATATTCATTAACAAGGTATATGTTCTCGAAATAGTTCTTGGTTCTATACATTGCTTGAAAATCTAAAAGTCCTTTACACATGAGCCTCTACTCTTACTTATACAATTCTTAGTAACCGCTAAGTGACTCTTTTCATTCCTCTTGAAGAGCTTGTTACAAAAATGGTTCAGATTCCTATTTATTAGTGACAAGTGTACAATAAGGACAAAATTGATATCGATCGGGAAAAAGACAAAATAAGAAACACGTGTTAACATTCTATAGCTATATTTTTTCTTTATTCAAGGGTTTTTCTCTCTGATATATGCAATCCATATTTCTAGTTGATCATATAAGGATCTAATCATTCTGTAATTTAATTGTTCAATATATGCATTGTTCATGGCCACACCATCTTCAAGGGTGATCATGTCTTTTACCAGTGTTGCCATCAATGCTTGTATCATGGTGTGCAATTTTATGAGTTGCAATATGTGTTTCTCTATGAGATCTGTGGAGATTGTAGTGGCTAATTCAACTACTTCTTTTCTTTGATTCATGTTGTCATGCACCTTGTCTGCTATCTCTTCAATTACAATAATTTTCCCAAGTGTGTCTAGCCCAGGTAGTCGACTGCTCTTGATAAATTCTTGTGCAACTTTGTGTATCTTTGATCATATCGCCATTGATTTGGTAACCTCGTTATCTTCCCTTTTCCCCACCTGCTGGAAATGGTACATTGAATACAATTCTATTTTTCTTTATGATGTTGAAGGTAAGTGGAGTTCATCCGGTTCGTCAGGATGTTTTGCGATTCATCTATCAATGGCGACAATGCCCTCACAGATTGTGTTGTACTGCGTCAATTTTACATGTATTTGATTATTATTCTCTATGACAGTATCATGTGCTTACTGGAAGAGGTGTAGATGAGCATACATGTATATGATATCAACTTCCATTTCTTTCCTCACTTTCTTAGAACTGGCTTTGAAACTTTGCAGACCGCTTTCATCATTTCTTACTTGCTAGAGTCTTTCCTCCAACATTTTGATCCTTGCTTCTTTCTTTGCATTTTTCTGGCATAGTATCTGAATGTTGTCCTCATTAGAATTCATGAATGTAGTGTTGACTGTATTAGTTTCTATTGGATTATCTCTTACATCTCCCATTATGGGAACGTGCGTGATACCTAAGACTGACATTCCTTTTGTTGTTGGTACCTTCTTTATTCGTTATTGCACGATTCTGCCCATTTTTCTACCATAGGTGAAGCTTCTCAAATATAGTACTTCACTTGGTTGGAATGGTTCCCATAGTCCCATTCCTAAGACACTGCCTAGTATATCTATGCTGATACCTACAGTCGACACTTATGGGATATTTGTCTCCATCAGGTGAGTGTGATCGCCTCCATTTTCCACATCCTTCTGCCGTCTTTATGCTTCAACTGCCTATTTTGTTTCCTTTTCTCCTTCTTCCACTACCACTCTCTCAGCTGCTTCATTGGATTTTTATTCCTTTTGTTTGATCTCCATTTCTATTGCAGTGCTTGCTTATGCATCATCTTTGGCTTTGGCCTTGTCTACCTCAATCTTTCACTTTTTATTTGTAGCGTCATTCTTATTCTTGTGGAAATTTTCTTTATCCTTTATTTTCTTGTCAGCTGGTTCCTTTTATTCCTATCCTACTGATCCCGAGTGTATTAAGGTGGAGGTGTGGGGTGATTCTTTGGTTATGTCCTCTTCTTCTTTATTTTGAGCTTCTTCTCTAGATCTTTATTCATCTGCGATTCTCCCTTTGGGTTGGCCACACATGTTGAATATTACTTTGTCGTAGGTTCGATAATTATGATGCACTTATTCCTCTTCCCATATGTCCGTTGTGTATTCCCATGGTAGACCATTTGTTTTTAAGTGGTCTCTCATTCTATTCTTGGGATTGTGTCTTCTGAACCGTTCATCTTCGAAGTGATAAGATAGTAGAGTTTTTACCTTTTCTTGGGCTTGATTGGTGTTTTCGAAGGAGTAGTTCCCGACATATAGTGGCAGCGTTGGCCAAATTCCTTTTTTCAATCAATATAACATTTTCCCAACCCCGTGTATGATGGTCTGGTATGAAACCTTTTGGAACAAAATATTATCAAGCACAAATCGAGGGAGCACATGAGGAGGCTTCATTGCACCATACACTCTTATGTATGTTCCATGTTCCATGTTCCATGAGGTACTAGTCTCCAATTGTCCTTATGATTGGTATAGCCTTGTCAGTCATGCAAGGAGGAGTGATGGAGAATATGAATTTGTACAAGGGGACCATAAAATGCTCACATATATTTTGGTATTTTGTGTGGTACTTGTGATCCAAGAGAACATTTTAGTACACCTGGATGGTCAGGTCAGATAGATACCATTTCCACCCCATTTTAGGGTATTGATGGGATATGCACATAATTTCCAAGAGGTACGAGGACATGTGAAATCTTGGGAATGTTCCAGGATGGGATTCTTTAATGGTAGAGATAACCACTGTCAAATTTTCAGATAGGATATCATCCCAATTGAATTATATTCCCTCATCCACGTGGTACTATATCAGAGGAATATACGATAGAGATAATGGGGATGAATCTAGTTCCCCATATAACCGACATAACATAGATACCAAATAATGATAAGGAATTCTTAGGGAACTTGTGGCGTATCCCCCTTTGGGTTTGTATTTATGCTGTCTATCGACCTTGTACTATTTAGGAAACAAATGCTTGGGAGTGTATTTAAACTCACTAAGGATATTTCCTTCTAGATTCTTACTTCCTTTTTTGATGTGATAGAACTTCACCAAATATTGAGGTCTAAATGAGGCTATGGGATCCTTCCTGAAATTGCAAAAATATTTTCCATTCACATCTATATTCCTCATGATCCAAGTGATGGAATCTAAACATGGGAACACCGCTAGGTGGGTTGCTACTCTGAATATGCTAGACTTCATAATGTTTTTGAACACTTTAAGTTCATCTGGTTCTTCAATTTCAATGGGGAAGTTATACTTTTTGAACATGTGGTATACATCTCCCCAATTTAGTGTTTCCCCATCCCTTTCTAGGAGTCCTAATGTGTCATCATACAAGGCTCCGATCACTTCTAAGTCACCTTCCATTTTTTGGCCACTACTAGAGCCCTTGATATTAAGTTTCTTACTTGTTTTCTTCTTTAGAGGTGAAATATTTGGACTTGGAAGAAAAAATGAGATCAGTGCGGAGATTAAAATCACACATAATATGAATTTGAATGCATCTTGAGACTTTTGAATTACCAAAAGATTCATTTGAACATACACTAGGTAGGGAGTCGTTGTTTAAGGATGACAAGATGATGACATACATGTTGAGTATCTTGGTGAAATTTTGAGGAGGAAACACTGAAAAATATGCTCAAAAGATGAAATCACAGGTCTTGAGGTTAAATCCTCTAATGGAAATAAGAGTATTTGCTAACAAGTGTCTCGATGTATATCAGACAAGTTGGTGTCATAAATTCTGATGTGGTTTGAGAGAGTTTGTGCCAAATCTTTCGAAATTTTTTGAGGAGGGTTGGTTGATTAAAATTCGATATGATATCAACAAAGTTGATGAATAATCCTCTGATTCGAACTGGAAGATTTAAATCCAAGTGTTCCGATAGCACATCAAAGGAGTTGATCTCAAAGCTTCAGAATTATAGACCATGGGGAGGACAATCGAAGAAGTTTCTGGGAACTCCCCCAACCATATCAGAGGAGTTAACACGAACTCCGCCAATATGATCGAAGGCGTTACCAAGAAGTATCCTGATGGAACTAGGGAAAATAATGAGGCCCTGTTTTAAATTTGGTAGATCGACATAAAAAATATTATCATAGACTCTTCATTTGGAAGGGAAAATGTATCAAGTTCATGACAGGATTGCAGGCACAAAAGTTTAGGGTTGACCCGTGGGGGGTTTCTCAAGTGATCCCAGTGCTGGCTTGGATTGAAGGGGTCACAATAATTTTAATAGAGTGAATAGAAGGGGATCCTAACTATTGTTGGGTGACGCTAGTTGTAGATTAGTTTGAGGGTAGAAGAAGGAGATAGGAGGGTGATTTCCCAATAAACAAACAAACAAACAAAAAAACCATGAAGGGAAAACCTAACCCTATCAAGGGGATGCAATATCGAAGATTACCTGGAAACCCTATTGCCACATGGACAAATTTGAGAGGTTGTGGGTGCGAAATCAAGGGATCATCATGCTCTTTGTCTTAACTTTTAGTGAAATGGTGAAAGGGCTGGGTCGATAGGTGAATATATAGAAATCAACGATTTTGGAATTTAATGTAGTTGTTGGAATTTATGATCGAAGGACTTGGGATTAAGTATTCCAATGTCTATCAAAAGACTTCATGGCAAGTACTCTTATGTACATCAAATATATTAACCCCAAGTCCTCCGATCTTGTCAGAGAACATGGAGGAAACTCCTCCAATGGGCATCAAAAGAGTTGGAGTCAACTCCTCCGATCCCATTGAATAAGTTGAGGACAACTTGCATGATAAGAGAGGTTTATCAGTGAGAGTGAGGGGAATTCCTCCAATGTACATAGGAGGGGTTCAAGGGAACTCATTCAATGTAAATCGTAGGAGTTAAAGGTAACTTTTTCGATTCTCTCAAACTTGCTTTAAAATTGATTTCTTCAAGTATTTCCTTTTGCCAATTTTGAATTGAAGTAAGCAAGACTTCCCAAATAGGATTGAGGTAGAGAATGAGGCTAATATAATATTCTTTAAAAAAACATATAAAAATAAGGGGCTCTATTTCTCGAAATTAAATTGCAATTGAATTATGGAAAATGGAGGGTTGTAGTTCCTAGCACAACAAATGTCGACACACTGGGCGAAGCCATGAATCTATCTAAGATGATATCCACACATGTTTTGTAGAAGGGTGCACCTATCACGTATAATGTCAAGAGAGAAAAAAATGGTCCCATAACTTAGATTCTGAGAGAACTTAGACGATACAAAGAAAGGGGCAAGACCTTACATTAGACAATATTTCCTTTATATTATTTCTTACTCATACGATAAATGACTAAAGGAAAAGGTATAGGGAGCATGAAAAAATATGAAACATCAGGAATTATGAGAATGGAAGTTATAGTGCATTTCTATGGTGTTTCTCCACTTCCACCAAGTTTCCATAGTCTCGAAGGAGTCACCCCTATGTCACAAGAATTGATACACTGCCAATGAGTTTCCATAGCCTCAACAAAGATACTTGCATGTCCCATGTGATTTGGAAAGCCTTTACCTTTTATAAAATTTGATTCTCTTTTTTTTAGAGAGAGGTGAATGGGGGGATTCCACTTATCCTTTAAAGGAAATAGGGATGAGACATGTGATAATGATATTTTCTAACTTGATTATATATGAGAGAAATTCCCAAGTCACGATTTCCTGAATACTACGAACATCTTTTACAAATCATTTTATTTCAATTTACACAATGTAACAATACATTCTTAAGTATACGTCCTTGGTTCTATGTTCCGTTATATTGTTCTTGCATATTGATGAGATATGTTCTTCAACTAGATATGACTTGAGATAGTGCATAATAAGGTTTACATGGTTAGGGTGCTATGTGGATAAACACCATGTCACATAATCATCAAGATATTGACACCATATGTGCTACAAATTAAATATATGACCAAGACTAATATATTGGGAACTCAAAAATTAGGGTAACAACTTTTTAAGAAGAAACATGAATATTAAAATATAAACAACAATACATACTTGGAAACAAGAAAAACAAAAAAATAAATAAATGGGGAGAAATAAAGGTAAAAGTTAGATATTTATTTATGTAAAAGTGAGTAGAAGCCTCAAATGCTAGCTGATGTAGTGTTTGAGAATTTGGCCATTAACAGGGAGAGGGCCATCTTCCCCTTGAAGGTTTTGCAAATGAAAGGTACCTTGGATAATGTTTTCTTTGATAACATAAGGACCAAGCCAAAATGGTTGGAACTTCAAATGTTTCCCTTTATCTTCGTGAGGTTTGTCTCATTTGAGGACTAAATCCCCAACTTGGAATTCCTTCGCACTAAAAAATTTATTATCAAACCAACATTTTACTATCTGTTGGTGAGTTTCAAACTTGATTTTGGATTTAGCGTGACTCTCTTCTAAACTCAACAAGGTATTGATATGTTGTTGAATGACGAGGCACTCTCTTCCTCGAGACTGTTGAGTGAGTTGTAGGGAAGGAAGGTAGATATTTGAGGGTAAGACAAATTTTTTCCAATAAAAAAGGAAAGATGGAGAATTCCCTATGGAGGCCTTAGGAGTGACGTGATCATCCCAGAGGGCATTCGATAAAGCATTGTGCCAATTTTTCTGGTGATTGACCACGATTCATTTGAGGATACAGATTATGTTTTTGTTTGTGGATTCCACCAAGCCATTAACCTGGTGATAATAGTTGGCCAAGTAGTTCAAAATAATCCCTTTCTCTAATGGAAACTTAGAAAATTTTACAGATGAAAAATAATTTGCATTATAAAACACTGGAGAGTTAAGAACTCCGAACCTTGTGATGATGTTTTTTTCAAGAAAGTTAATCAGTACCTATTCATTTACTTTGACCAGTGGTAATGCTTCAGTCCAATGTGTAAAATAATCGGTACCAGTTAGAATGTACCTGTGTTGTTTGGATGAATGGGGGTTAATCTCACCAATGATGTCCATCCCCCACTGTTCAAAGGTTTCTTCCATAGCAACCTGTTGGAGTTGAATAATAGCTTTTCATTCTCTTCCTACATCTTTCTGGCATGCTTCACAACTTCTTGAGTATGCATGGGTGTTGTTAAAAAGCATGGGCCAATAATATCCATGTCTCAACACTTTGTGAGCAATTGTTTCTCCTGAAAAAATGGCCACTGGATGGTCCATCACTCATGTATTTTAGAACCTTATCAACATATTTATTTTGAAGGCACCATAGTAACACTCCATCATAGTTCTTTCTAAACAAGATGCCATGTCGCAGCTGATATTGTAAGGATATTAATCGTAGTGCTCTCTTATACTTATCATTAAGGTGATATGGGGGTATTCCATGTTGTAGGTAATATTTGAGATCGTTATAATATGATCCCTCAATGGTTGGGATATATAGGACATGTTGTGCATACATTGTTGATTCATCCTGCCATCTATCTTCTTCTGGATTTTCATCACTTGTATCTTGAGTCACTAGTTTGCATAGGCCTTGAACCTTCATGATGTTGACTGGTTTGAACTCTAGGTCATATTCTTGTAAGGTCGTCATCCAATTTCCTCATCTCTCTCCCAACTCTTTTTGAAAAAAAGAGACCCGACCTTTGGGTGAGGGACAATGACTTTCAAATGATTTTTTTAAATATAAGATCTAAACTTTTTAATAGCTTTATTGACAACAAAATCTTTCTTATCCACTGGGGGGTAGTTCAACTCAACACCTTGTAATCTAGTGCTCATGAACACAACATGATATCCATCTCCTTGCTCATCTTTCTGCATGAGAACTACTGTGAGGGAGTGATTAGACGCGAATGTATATAGTAAGAAATCCTTGTTAAAATATGGACTCCACAGAGATGGGACAAAAACTATAGTAGCTTTGATATTATTGAATGATTCCTTCTCCACTGGTGTCCATTTAAATTGAATATCTTTCTTGATCATCCTTTGAAGTGGCTTCACAATATCAACAAAATCTGGAATGAATCTTCTTAGATAATTGATTCTGCCAAAGAATGATTGCATTGATTTCTTGCTATGAGGTGGAGGAATTTGTAGAATGTCTTTTGTCCTTTCCAGGTCCACTAAAATCTCGTCTTTGGAGATCACATGTCTAGTAGAATGCCTTTTGAAACAACAAACATAGTTTTCTTGGAATTCAAATAAATCCTATATTTTCTACATCTTTCAAATATCCGCTTCATATGATTGGGATGGTCTTCCATCTTCTTTGAGTAAATAGTAACATCACCAAGGTAGACCACCACACTTTGACCAATTAGTCCTTTAAAATCGATATCCATTTCCCTTTGAAAAATATCTCTTGCATTCATCAAACCAAAGGGCATTCTTATATAGGCATACATACCCCACTTGGTCTGGAATGTGGTATTTAATCAGTTGGGTTCTGCTACAAGAACTTGATTGTATCTTGAAAACTTGTCTTGTAAAGAAAACAACTCAGATCCAGAGACAAGTTGTAGGATATTCTCCATCCGGGGAATGAGGTAGTTATCTTTTTCAGAAGCACAATTTAAATTCCATGTTACAAACCCAAGTTGAATGTCTAACTTTGAAGATGATTTGGGAATCAAACAATTTATTCAATTATTTCTGGATAAGAGGTTCTAGGGTTGGATGTATCTTTACGAGATTCTGTTGGAATGGTTTGATACCCTCTTTAATTGGGATCACATGTTGTATTATTTGGGTATCATATGTTTTCAGATCGTCATACGTCCAAGCAAAAGCATTTCAATATCTATTAAACAATTATGTAAATGTGTGTTTCTTTGCCTTTGAACAACATTTGCCCATATTTACATATTTGGGTTGTTCATATGTTCCAATATTGACAAAAAAATGCATCATGGTCGAGGTATTTTTATTCAGGTTGGCATGCCTCTTGAACTTAGTTTTCAAATCAAATAACTTCTCAAGAGTCAAAAAATTCTTCAGGACACAATTTGTCTTTACTTTGATTGCTTCATCTCGATAAGTTTGTAAATCTTGCTGATGCAATTCATCATCAATCATTGCATCTTGAAAATTGTACGAATTGGTGAGAAAATTGATAATTTGAGTGTTATCATCCAATACTCTCCAATTTGTGATGTTGTCAGGTATGGAGGGCCTGAAAATAATTTCAACCGAAAAACCATCATTAGGAGAAATTAACCTAGATGTCACGTTGGAAAATATATCCGCAAATACATTTTTATCGCGAGGTTTAAAAGTAATGTTAAATGCATCGAAAGAATAAAGAAAACTCCATACCTCTAGTTGATATGCCTTTAAATGCGGGGATAAGAAATTGATAGTATTTCTTATTTGTCGAATGATTATTTCAGAATCATCGAACACCTTAATATATTTCACCTTGTGATTGATGGCCCTTTTCAGGCCTTGAACTAAAGCTTCATACTCCACAATGTTGTTGGTGCATTCAAATTCTAGGAAGTGGGATATGAGCATTTTACCTTGTCCAGGATCAATCAGAACACATCCTTCTCTGAATCCATGTTGTGTTTTAGAGCCATAAAATAACATTGACCACATATCATAAATTTTTGTTTCATTAATTTAACTAAATCCTAGGTTAGTTAATATAGTAAAAGAGTTACTGTGAGTTCATGGGTGGAGTTTAGATTGTAAATCTGGATTTATTTCAGATGTCTGCGCCTCATAACATCCATATTACATATCAAAGAAATAGTTTCATAAGACAAAATGCACGAAACTTATAAGTTCATTCTTACCTTCCAATTATGTCACCGTTTGTTTCATTTGGGCCTTGCTATTTACTCAAATTTGATTCACCTTACCCTTATACGAAAACCACATGTGACACCAATCAGTAGAAAAGTAGCCTTGAAGTTTTGCAGACCAACCCTACTTAATAGAAAACCATAACTCTCTAGTATATCGAAAACGACGATATCTATTGTTTGATGCACCCTAGGATCAGATGAAAGCCTAATCAAGACATCCTTAAGTTCTCCCTTTAATTTAACATCTATCCTATCTAATTGTATAATTCTGGTTTTGGTCATTTGTGGAACAACGTTTATTTTTTGGTAGACAATAAAAGGCAATATGCTAGATGATGCACCTGAATCTTCTAGACAATTATGCACATTAAAATTAAAAATCTCATAGGTGAGCAAAAAAGGTGGGATCTATGATTTTGAGTATGCACCTATACTTGCTACTTTTATGGCTGCTGCAATTTCTACTTTGTGTATTTCATGTTCCTCATCTTTTGGCAGGGAGTTGTCAGTAACAATGACCATCCTTTTTTGAGTATCATCGGGGTTGAAAGCATCATTCAAGAGCTCACTATGTTGCAGTAACAATATTTTTTTTTCTTTATGTATTCTATTACATTGTAGTCTAGGGCACATGGGTTTGTGTTGTCCATCATTTGGCTAGTTTTCAGTTCATATGTTTTGTCGTTGTTTGGTACTACGTTAAGTCTAGTGTTATTCATAGTTGAGCTAGACATACTTGGTTCATTTGTGTTTACTGGGACAACTTTGTTGGTTTTTCCACTGGATTTACTTGGAGGTGGGTCATTTGTTTTTGGGAAAGCACAAGGAGGAGTGATTTTCCTGAGGGGAATTTTATCATTCTTGTCGAGAATTGGACCTTTGCTACATAGATTATAATTCTTTTGGGAATAAACCTTTATTATTGAAGTATCTTCCATGAAGATCTCTTCTGTATTCTCATCGTCTGATTCTGGACACCAGTCCCAAAAAGGCATAGCGGATTATGGAGGAATCTCTTCAATAGTATTAGTTTGAGCTTGTGTAGGGTTTTCATTGTTTAAACTCCGCTGATCTAAAAATTGATTGATTACCAGGGTGATGGAGTTGATCCATTAAGGGAAAGTTTGTTCTATGTGTTTTTTCTAGACGTAAGAGCATATGTTATCATTGCTAAAACTATCTAGGTTGAAGTCCATATGAGTGAGCTCGGGTGGTTTTGGTGGACTATCTTGTCTCTTAAATAATGGGTGAAAGGTTTGAGTCTTCGATGATCCTTACCCCACATTATTCTTGAGATCTACCACTTTGTTTGATAATTTCTTAACTAATTTCACCACATAGTTGATATCCCTCGACTCTTTCTTGGGTGGTTTAGTTAACAACAAAGGTTTCTTTCCAATTGATCTGGTTTCTTCAGAATGTGAATGATGATCATAAGAAGATAACTCCCTTTCTACTATTTCAACTTCATCAAAATGAAGTGCCAATGTGTTCCTATTTTTCCTTTTTACAAACATTCCTATAGAAGGAGTCAATGTTGTCATATAATATTCGATGGCTAGGGACTGAGCAGGAGCTGTATCATGGGGCATCTTGATCAATACATTGAGGAAACTTTGATTGAAATATTTTACCTTCTCTTTTTTTCCATCTTAATGGAAACTAACTCTTTATGCAGAGATGCAATTGTTTTCCTTTCTCCTAATTTCTGATAAAATCTCTATCAAAATAATCCCAACCAGTTATAGATCTAGGTGTACCAAGTAGACGCTCTGCCTGAAAAAGTATAAGGACATAGCCTGCAAACTACATATTTGTGTTAGACATTTAATAGGTGAGTATCCAGGAAGAAATTGTTTAGATGATCTTCTGGTGACCCGCATTTGTCTGGATCAAATTTTAGAAGGATTTTGTTTGATTTCCTAGGCATTTCTTGTAACAGTCCAACTAAATTCAAGGGAACTTGAGCCACACAATGTGGGATTATCTCTCTTCGGTCTCTATTTTCACCCATAATTTGTTCTAAATTAATTTTCGAGTTTGCACCTTTAGGGTTTTCCTTGGGATCGATAAAGGTGTGCAAGACTCGGTTCAAGGGTATCGTGACTTCTTGTAGAGAAGTCTCAATAAGATCGTCTATGGAATCAACATAAATATTAGGGTGAGTCTCATGTATTTATACATGGGTTGATTTCCTTCTTGGAAGATCAACAACTGTTGGTATCTTACTGAGTAGTTTCACATAAGCACGTGTAAGGCGATGAGTTTCAGAGAACTCTTGTTGTTGAATTTGGTACCAAGTCTTTGAATGTGTTTCAGGACTTCCAGAGGCACTTCCAAAATTAGGATTCAAATATTCGTAGGTAATTTCCTGTTCAAAATCAATATAAGGGAATAGAGTGGGTTGGGGTTATATCTTAAAGACTGATTTCAGTTGTGTAGGTCATTTATGTAAGCCATAAAAATGACCCTCCTTCTAGTAACAATTCTGTTGATGGGTCTAAATTCACCCGACAAATGCAAGGGGTACTCCCCAATACACAGTCCCAACTAGACTATGCACCATTTGGATTAGGAGTCCCATCCAAAATTTGGCCCGACTTCCATTGTTACCGTTTTGGGTTTTTTTGGCTGGTTACGGTCAAATTTACCGATGAGGATGGATTATGAGTGAATATGCAATGTAAATATGTAGGTGAAGACCATGTATTGAAAAAAAACTAATCCATTTCTAATCTAGTCTAATATATCCTAGCTAGGAGTATGCTAAAGTAATCAACGCGCTGTAAATGAAACCAAATTCTGCATAAAATTCCACATAGATAGTTGAAATAAAAGAGAAGAACTAGAAACAAGTGCATGAAAATATATATAACCATAATAGTCTATATTATATCAATGGATGTGTTAACAACTCACAAATCTCAAGACTTAAAGATATTCGAAGAAACACTTAAAACTACAGAATAAAGTTGAGTGCGTAAGAGTTAATCTATAAGAAAACAAACATTCTTACAGTCCATGTCAATAATGTTCATCTTTACTCTAACTAATTCACAACATAGATGTGTCCACACACAAGTATTCCTTCTTCAGAAAACTGGCCTTGAGGGCTTCTCAATATTCATTAACAAGGTATATGTTCTTGAAATAGTTTTTGGGTGTATACATTGCTTCCAAAAGTCCTTTACACATGAGTCTCTACTCTTACTTACACAATTGTTAGTAATCGCTAAGTGACTCTTTTCGTTCCTCTTGAAGAGACTATTACAAAAAATGGTTCAGATTCCTATTTCTTAGTTACAAGTGTATAATAAGGACACAATTGAGACCGGTTGGGAAAAAGACAAAATAAGAAACACATGTTAACATTCTCTAGCTACTATTTTGTTTTTATTCATGGTTTTTTATCTCTGATGTATGTTGTCCATATTTCTAGTTGATCATATAAGGACCTGATCCTTCTGTAAGTTAATAGTTACAGAGCTTCATTGTTCATGGCCACACTGTCTTCAAGGGTGCTCATTTCTTTTACCAGTGTCACCACGAATGCTTGTATCATGGTGTGTAATTTTACGGGTTGAAGTAAGTGTTTCTCTATGAGGTCTGTGGATATTGTAGTGCCTACTTCGACCACAATTGTTCTTTGATTCATGTTGTTACCCACCTTGTCTACTAGCTCTTCAATTACTATATTTTTCCCAAGCTCGTCTAGCCTAGGTAGTCAACTTATCTTGATCAATTCCTGTGCAACTCTGTGTATCTTTGAGCATATCACCATTGATTGGTAACCTCCTTATCTATTTTTTCCCCACATGTTGGAAATGGTCTAGTGCATACAATTCCATCTTTCTTTTTGATGTTTAAGGTTGGTAGAGTTCAACTTGTGTGTCGCAATTTTCTGCGATCCATCTATCAAAGTCAGTGATGCCTTCACAGATCATGTTGTACTGTGTCAATTTTTCCTGTATTTGATTATTCTTCTCTATGATAGTAGAAGTTTCTTGTTGGAAGAGGTGAAAATGAGCATACATATCTATGATATCCTCTTCCAGTTCTTTCCTAAACTTCTCAGCAGTGGTTTTGAAACTTTGTAGGATGCATTCATCAATTCTTACTTGTTGGAGTCTTTCCTCTAGCTCTTCGATCCTTACATGTTTCACTACATTTTTCTAGCATAGTCTCTAAATGTTGTCCCGATTAGAATTCATGAATTCATTTCCAGCTGTAGCAGTTTCTATTGGATTATCTATTACATATCCCATTACATGAATGTGTGTGATAATTGACACCGACGATCCTTCTGTTGTTGGTACCTTCTTCAAATATTCTTGCACGATTCTGTCGGTCTTTCTATCATAAGTGAAGATTCTCAAATAGAGTACTTCACTTGGTTGGAATGTTTCCTAGAGTCCCATTCCTAAGCCACTTCCTGATATATCTGTGCTGATACTTGCAGTCGACACCTCTGGGATATATGTCACAACCTCTATTTTCCACATCCTTCTGTCATATTTCTTCTTCAACTACTTTGTCAACTACCTCTTTTGTTTCCCTTTCTTCTTCTTCCACTATCGCTCTCTCAACTACTTCCCTGACAACTTCTTCCTTTTATTTGATCTCCCTTTATAATGCAACTCTTGCCTCTGCATCATCCTTGGATTTGGCCTTGTCTACCTCAATCCTTTGGTTTTTCTTTGTAGCACCATTCTTCTTCTTGTGGACCTTTTCTTTATCCCTTCTTTTCTTGTCAGTCAGTGCCTCTTATTCCTCTCTTGCTAATCCTGAGTGTATTGAGGTGGAGGTGTGGGGTGATTCTTCAATCAATTCTTCTTCTTCTTTCTTTTGAGATTCTTCTCTAGCTCTTTCTTCATCTGCAATTCTCCCTTTGGGTTGGCCACTCCTGTTGAAGATTACTTCATCGTAGGTTGAAGCATTCTAATGCACTTCTTCCTCTTCTCAGATGTTCGTTGTGTGTTCCCATGGTAGACCATTGTTTTTTAGGTGCTTTCTCATGATATTATTTGGATCATGTCTTCTGAATCATTCTTCTCCAAAGTGATAAGATAATAAGGTGTTTAACTCTGCTTCATATTTCTTGGTGTTTTCGAAGGAGTATTTTTCGAGATATAGTGGAAACAATGGACACATTTCTTTTTTGAATCGATATAACATCCCCACATCCTTGTGTATGATGGTTTGTTATGCAACCTCCTTGAGCACAAGCGTATCAGGAACAAATAGAAGGAGCACCTGAGGAGGATTCATTGTGCCATACACTCTTATGTATGTGTCGTTTTCCACTGGGTACCATTCTCCAATTCTCCTTATGATTGTTATATCCTTGTCGGTCATGTAAGGAGGAGTGATGCAGAATATGAATTCATACAAGGGGGACAAAAAATGATCACATTTCTTCTCGTATTCAATATGGTACTTGTGCTCCCATATCACTTTGCAGTACACATGGATGGTCGGGTCAGATGGATGCCATTTCCACCCCATTTTAGGGTATTGATGGGCTATGCACATAATGTCCAAGAGGTATGAGGACATGTGAAATATTGGGAATGTTCTAGGCCGTGCTCCTTTGACCATAGAGATAACCACTGCTTGATTTTTAGATATGATATCATCCCAATTGAATGATATTCTCTCATCCACGTAGTAGTATATCATGGGCATATACGATAGAGACAATTGGGATGCATCTGGTTCCCTGTATAGCCAACACAACATAGATACCATATATTGATATGGTCTTCTCAGGCAACTTGTGGGGTATTCCCATTTGGGTATATATTTAAATTGTTTGTCAACCCTATACCATTTGGGAAACATGTTGGAATACTGAGAGGGGGGGGGGGGGTTGAAACAATAAGAACACTTATTCCCCTTTGAAACAATTTCAATCACAATGTATAATGAAATCATATAAACATTAACTTGATCCGTTACCATTCAACAATTTGTCATCTATGTTTAGTACATCATCAATAATATAAATCATGAGTGCATAGTAAAATAATCATAGATACACAGTACACCAAGATTTACGTGGAAACCCAATGCAGGATAAAACCACAAAATGCTTTTATTATATGTTAGAAGAAATACATTTCTAGGAAGCACTAATTCTCAGGCTCCAACCTGAAGGAAGCTCTAACTCCCTGATTTACCAGCTAAAACTGGAAGGAGGCTCCAACCCCCTAGTTTACAGGCTTTGACCTTAAGGAAGCTCCAACTCCGTGAATCTCCGACACCAACCACAAGGAGGCTACAAACTCCTTTCCTTTCCCCTTCCTTTCACCTTGAAATATAAATGTAGACCAACTTGTCAATACCACATCAACCTATCACTATCCCTGTCACTGAACTCATATACCATCACTGTCACTGTCAACCTATCACCACAAACTGTAACTGTCAACCCATCACAAAAACTTGTCACATCAACCTGTCACAAAAAAATTGACACATCAACCTGTCACTGTGAACCTCATCAACCAAACCGGATCTACTCAAATAAATCAATCACCAAGAACAACTCTCAACCATATGCACAATATCACAAAGATTTGCATCAACCAAAGAAACTCACAACCATCACCAATATGTGCTTCTAGATCATATACCAAAATAACCAATATATGCTTCTAGATCATATACAAAGATCACCAAGATGTTCTTTTACCAATGAATCAATATATGTATGCCACATCATCTATAAACCATGAACCATGTAATCTTCACATAAAACTATGTGCCTAAACATCACTGATATACAACCAACCAAATGTCCAACATGCACTTCAACCATGTGCCAAACAATGCATCAAAATATATACCAATGTAGCCTAGATATGCACAATAAATGTGCCTCAACAAATCTCCCTCAAAAAACATCTACAATACATCCAATATGTACCGGAAGCCATATACCAAAAACTCACCAAGACATGCCTCAAGCATGCTCCCCAAGATCACCAAGATGCAACTTCAAACTAAGCAAATAAACATACCTATGATCTTGTATCCGACCTGGTGTATGTGATCACATACCTACAAAAGTTTCTTAACTTCAACAACAAGAGAATATTGTCTTCATCAACCTTTACCTCAGTCTCAGAAGACTAGTTTTGGATTAGTCACAATCCCTAACTTTCAACAATCATAACTATTTACCTATAATGAATAAATTTATGAAACTTGTACCCAACTGTATTCAATATGTCTTCTGAAATTCCTCCAAGTTTCACTCCTTGAATCATTCCTGAAAAGGAGTTATAGAGAAAATGACAGACCTTGCTGAATTTTGGCCCATTCTAGAGAGCGAACTTGTACAACATGCCACATGATCAATATTTGATATATTATTTTGAAACTAGTAAAAAAAAAACTATGACCTATAATGTTTCTATCAAAATTGGTCTCACATCATTTTTATTTTCTATGAATAATTTATGACTGTTTTACCCGAAACACCTGTTTAAAACTAGTTTCAGGACTAGTCAAAAGCCCTATCTTCCATAGCGTGTATCTCCAAAAGTGAAACAAACTATAAGCCTGAATTTTTACCACATGTATCTTTATATGTATTATCAAAAACATCCTAGTTTATCTATCTGAATCATTCTATAAAAAATGTTATAGAAAAAATGGTAAGATGACCTGTAAATAACATACCTTAGAACACATCATCAAAAGAATTCATCCTCTCTTGGATTTTAGACCTTCTTTACTTCACCTTCACTCTGAAATTCACCTATGATCTCCTTGGTTACCAAATTCACCTATGTATATTCAATATACTCAATAGGTTCTAATGGGAGTCTCTTGAAGTCTTATTTATACTTCCCAAGTGACTTCCTTTAGGGGATACCTTGTAATTGTTTTACCCCTTTTACTTATTCTAGGGCTAACCCAAATTCTTGTTGCAACTACTTTACTCATAATTAGTAAACTCATAATTTATTTGTTACAACTACTTTACCCATAATTAATTTGTTGTTGCAACAAATTTACCCTTAATTAAATTCTTGTTGCAACCACTTTGACTGGTCAAGCTTCTTGATGACCTTATAGGGGCTTCTATATTATTCTTGAGGGTCCTCCAACTTCACAGAGCCATATCTCCTCAACCGTGAGGAACTACGTGGTGTACCATATATCATCAAAATGACATGATGCGTACTATCCATCTATGATAGTCTTACATGAAAGTACAATGACCTTAATGTATTTATTCCTCTATCAACTACATGTTCCATGACCATACCTTCAGGGGCTACCAAAATTTTCTACAGGATTTATTCAAGTGCACAATTGTTGACATCATCTAACATCTATGACAATGAATTCACTATCAATATCAATCATACAAATGAAAAACATTTTTCCAACGATCTCATCCACATATCTGGGGCTTCCAGACTTCTCCAAGGGTTGACATCAATGACAACCAACTGTCCAAACCAACTATCCAACAAAACATATCCTTGGGAGTGTATTCAAACTCACTATGGAGATTTCTATCTAGCTTCTTACTTCCTTTTTTGATGTGATAAAAATTCACCAAATATTTAGTTTTGAACAAGGATATGGGATACTTTCCGTCATTGCATACGTATCTGCCATTCACATCTATATTCTTCAGGATCCAAGTGATGGAAATTGTGCATGGGAACACTGTTGGGTGGGGTGCTAATTTGAATATGCCATACTTCCTAATGTTTTAGAACAATTTAAGTTCATATAGTTCTTAAACTTCAACAAAGAAGTTATATTTCTTAAACATGTGGTATGCCTCTTCCCACTATAGTTTTTCCCCTTCCCTTTCCAAGAGTCCTGATGTGTCATCGTACATGGTTCTGATCTCTTCTAGCTCGCCTTCCATTTGCTGTTCACTACTAGAGGCCTCAGTCCCAAGTGTCTTACTTGTTGTCTTCTTTTGAGGGGACATATTTGGACCTGCAAGAAAAAGTGAGATCAGTGCAAAGATTAAAATCACACATAATATGAAGTTGAATGCAACTTGATAATTTCAAATTACTAGAAGATTTATTTGAACAAACACTAGGTAGGGAGTTGTTGTCTGAGGATGACAAGATAATGGAACACATGCTCAATATATTGGTGAAAATTTGAGGAGTAAAGGGTGAAAACTATGCTCAAAAGATGAAATTAGAGGTCTTGAGGTTAACTCCTCTGATGGAAATTAGAGGAGTTGATAACAAGTGTCCTGATGTATATCAGATAAGTTAGTGATGAAACTTACGATGTGGTTTGAGAGAGTTTGTACCAAAGCTTTTGAAATGTTTTGAGGAGGCTCGATTGAATATAATATAATATGATATAGGTAGAGTTGATGACAAATCCTCCTATGCGAATCAGAGTAGTTAATTCCAAGTGATCCGATAGCACATCGGAGGAGTTGAGCTCAGAGATTCCAAATTGTAGACTGTGGGGAGGACAATTGGTGAAGTTTCCAGGAACTCCTCCGACCATATCGGAGAAGTTAACACAAATACTCCAATATGATCGGAGGATTTACCAAGAAGTATCCCAATGGAACTTGGGAAAATAATGAGGTCACGGTTCAACTTCGGTAGCTCGACATAAAAAATATTGTCATAGACTCTTCACTTGGAAGGGAAATCAGATCAAGGTCATGACAAGTTTGCATGGGAAAAAGTTTAGGGTTGACCCATTGGGGGTTTCTCAAGTGATCCCAGTGCTGGCTTGGATTGAAGGGGTCACAATCATATTAACATAGTGAAGAAAAGAGGATCCTAACCATGGTTGGATGGAACTAGTTGCAGAGTGGGTTGAGGGTAGAACAAGGAGACAAGAGAGTGATGTCCAAAAATACAAACAAACAAAAAACGAAAAAAAAAACATGAAGGGAAAACCTAACCCTAGCAAGGGGATATAGTACTAAAGCTTACCTAGAAACCCTACTTCCACGTGGAAAAATTTGAGAAGTTGTGGGTGAGAAATAAAAGGTTTGGAATTATCTTTGTCTTAATGCTTGGCGGAATGGTATGAGGGATGGGGCGATTGGTGAATATATAAAAATCGACAAATTTTTCATTTAATGTGGTTGTTGGAATTTATGATCAGAGGACTTGGTATTAAGTCTTCCGATGTATATCATAAGACTTCGTGAGAATTACTCTGATGTACATCAGATAACTTAACCCTAAGTCCTCCGATATTTTCGGTGAACATGGAAGAAACTTCTCCGATGGGAATCGAAAGAGTTGGAGCTAACTCCTTTGATGCCACTAGAGAAGTTGAGGAAAAATTAAGTGATAAGAAAGGTTTATTGGAGAGAGTGATGGGAAATCCTCCTATGTACATCGAAGGAGTTAGAGGGAACTCCTCCTATGTAAGTCGAAGGAGTTAAAGGGAACTTTGTCGATTCTCTCAAACTTGCTTAAAAATGATTTCTTCAAGTATTTCCTTTTTCCAGTGTCGACTTGAAGTAAGTAATAATTCCCAAATGGGCTTGAGGTAAATAATGAGGCTAATGAAAGACTCTTTCAAAAAACATATAAAAATAAGGGGCTTCATTTCTCGAAAGTAAATTGCAATTCAATTATGGAAAATGGAGGGTTGTAGTGCCTGGCACAACATGTTCCAATGTCAAGGAAAAATAGGCATATTATAGTATGCATTGATTATGTTACTAAATGGGTAGAATCTAAAACTCTCCTTCATGCCACTAAGAAAGATGTTGCATATTTTTTATTTGAGGATATCTTTGCTCGTTTTGGTGTTCCAAAATAAATTGTCCCAGATCAAGGTGCTTAGTTCACATCAAATCTTGTTCATACCATTATAGAGAAATACAAGATCAAGAACTGAAAGCATTCCCCATACCATCCACAAGTCAATGGGAAAGTGGAATCCTTCAACAAATTTATTGAATCCATCCTGATCAAAATAGTTCAACTTCACCATTGATATTGGGCATTTCAAAATACATGGAGGAATACAACTAGACCTACACCATATGAGCTAGTATATGGTAAACAAATTCTTATCCCTATTGAGTTCCAAATAAAAAATTTCACGACAAAAGCCAAGCTAGGAATGGATCTTTCAGATGATCAACAACACAAGATAATGCAAGTCAATGAATTGGATGAGATATGACAAGATGCAATTTAACACACCACCATAATCCAACAACAAAGAATGAAATGACATGATAACTTCATAAGAAAGAATAAATTTAAATGAGGTAACTCAGCTATTTTATTTGATTCCAAGTTTAAAATTTCTAAAGGAAAGCTCAATACTCATTGGTTAGGACCTTATAAGATAGAGACAATTTTCTATAATGGTTTAGTTAACATCATGACTATTGACGAGGAGGGAATTTATTTTCTAGTAAATAGACATATGCTGAGATTATATCAAAAACCTCTAAATGGATAAGATTTTTTGCACAATCTGCTACAACAATAAGAAATGGAGGTAGTTAGTAAGGGGTATCTTCCCCTTGCTCCAATCTCAAATTGATTTTTCCTTCCTCCTGTAAAAGATTGTGTATATATATAAAGATCAAAATAAGAGTGCAGTTGTGAAAACTAGTTTACTCACGCAACTCCACATGAATTCTGTCTAAAAACCAATGATCTGGAAGATTGAATTGAAATCATTTCAAAATAACTACAATATTTTTCAAATATATTGTACTATTTTTCAACATTTCAGTGTTCCATAATTTGATTTTCAGTTCAACAAGCAAAGCTTCTTTTCCAAATGAAAGTTTCAGAGAACTAGATTGTAGATTAGTTTCTGCAAAATTTAACAAATATATTTTTCTCTTCCTTGTTTTAGATTAATATTTTATATTTTTTATAAACTTTAAAGTTTTTATGATTGTAGTATAGTGTTTCTAGAGATAAATTTTCCAGACTATTTCAACAGTCTTCTGAATGATTAGGATTTTTCAATTCCCATTCAAAATTTTAGAATTTGATTCTCAACATTCAATATGTATTTTTGAGATAGATATGATTAAAAAGGTAGTTACATATAAATCTATATTTCAATTTCATAGATTATTGTTCATATTTTTCCATACGAAGGTCTCCAAATCAAGATAGTACCTACATTTTTTAGATTTTCAGTAATTACAAAGTTTTTCTAGTAGCTACCGAAATTTCCTTTTTAAGTTTTTTGAGAAACTGTTAGGTGTTAACTTATTTTCAAATCTAGCATGCAGAGTATCACTGAAATTTTTATAACTTAAATGAAATAATTTCATGCATTATTTCATCAAATTAATTATCAACAATTTGAAGATCCAGATTAGTCATGAGCAATTCCATATTTCACAATCGTTAGTAACATTTATTTATTGAGAAGTTAGAAATCAACATCAACAATAAAAAAAAAATTGTCTCAAAGTCAAAATTTGGACCAAAATTCCTTATCCATTTTTAACAAAATACAAAGTGATGCAAGTCATTGTTACATGTAATCAAAGATAGATAGTGACTTTTCAACTATATTTTCTATTAGAAGTGTGAAATATGTATAACAAAATTGGAAAAATTATTAGAAACTTTTGGTGTACACATATCCTACCTCATTATCATAATCCTATAATCTACCTTACCTTATTTATCCTACTTTACATGACCGCCCCCATTTCATATTCCTAATCCTACCATAATCTATCACCTCTCACTTAATATTAACACTTTTTTTTCATAATTATATATATTATGCATGTTGAAATTTCATTTCAATATGCATTATATAAGTTTTAATTACCATGGAATCACCCCAAGCCGTGATTCAAATAATCTATTGGTGATATTACTATATTCAGTCGTGCCTTGGAAATCAACATTTCAATCAAAGTTACCGTTTTTCATCATTTAAATGACATGTAAATATAATGGAATCATAAGCCATAACACTTCCCGAAATTCATTCTCATAGAAATTCGATATAGCAATAGGGCCATTCCGTTTTCCATTTATTGTGACTAAGAGTTTATTTCGATACCAAGAATTCCACCTTTACGGTGCAGGTTGAAGCATGGGTATAGTAATCAAACATGAACCAGAAGGTGTAGAATTCTTGGATGAATTTCCAAAATGCTGAAGGAGGTTCAGTCAAACGGGTTGGTTGTCGTTTTTACAAAAAATTCAAGGGCATGATAAACAAGTTAAAAAATAATTTGCTAAAATTTTTGATGGAACTCAAGCCAAAATTTGAGATTTTAAGCTACATGTTTCATAGGCCTCTATTTCCCAAGCTCCCAGATTACCTCAAGTTTGGGAAAGGTAGTTTAAAAGTCAAAGGATGAAGGGGAATACATGGAAATAATTTCTTAAGAAACCTGAAAAGCCCTTGAATTGGACTAAAGGGATGCCATGAACAACATTGAAGAAGAAACAAATGAGTACTCTATGCATCATCCATAAATATGTCACATGCGAGGGGAGGTAAGGGCTTGTTTTCTTTTACCATCTCATATTGCTACTACACTTTCAATAGGGTCATGAAAAAAATTTACCATATTATTTGTTAAATTATTTAAATAAGATGGCACATGGCATAAAAAGAAACCTTATAAAATTGGAAATGAGCTCATATCATTTTGGTTCAGTTAGAATTCTTGTTGAATCTAAAATACAAAAGAAGAATGATAATTGGACAATTTTTTTGGTTCAAAATCAATTCGTAGAAGATCCATCTCAACAGGAAGTTAGGGGTTCGAAATGAACTAGTTCAACAAGGGTTCATGAGGCTAGAAGTTTGGAACCAAAGTAAGAAAAGGAGACTAGAGATTCAAACCCCAAGTTGAGTCATCGAAGGGGTCATTCCAGAAACCATAGAGCCACAAATTCTAAAAAGATCAAGCAAAGGGGTTTGAAACATGAAATTGAAATGGAGGATCAGGGTTCAGAATCATAGACATTTAAACAGAAGGAAAAGACTGTGTAAATAAAGAAAATAAAGATTCCTTTTGGGTGTCGAAACACAAGAAGGATGACCAAAAGTGTAAGGACCCTCCTAGCTAAGGACATCTAAACGGTCAACCGGTGAATTTTTTTTTATTTTTTATTGTAGATTAAGTGTGTGCGCGTGTAGAAGAAACAACCCCCTCGACTCTATGTCAACGCTCGAACCAACAAGACGCAAGTAAGACGAACACAATCAAGACGACCCGACATATCATAGAGACAACAAGAAGAACACGCCCCCGAACAGGAGGTGGCAACTAACGGCTCAGGGCAGAGACAGGCACCAGGGGTTGGGTACAGTACTGTCATAGAAGGAAGGATCCGTCAGTAGAGTCGCAATAGTGGAACTGTTCCTTTAAACAACCCGAGACTACTGATACGGCTCAGAATGTGTCGCAAGAGTGGAACTGTGCCTTTAAACAGCCCGAGACTCTTGATACGGCACTGGATTCCT
>JZKD02S1685970.1:88389-128967 GCA_000966675.3 Picea glauca
CCCAAAAGCACACTCCCTGACTCAGTCCGGAGTCCAAGGGGGTCTACCGATGCCTCCGCATCCTCAAGGTCACAAACCTGCACACTCAATAAACTAAGTCAATAGCACCCGTCTATATGAATAGTAACACATAATATCATCTATCAATCACATCATAATCAAATATATAAGGTCCAACATCAAAAAGGGTCCAGATCACTTGAGAGCAAGTGTCCTCAGTGCGCTAGAGCGGGATGTTACAAAAAGTCTCAATATGCAATGAGATGAAAACAACAAAGTACAAGAAAAATAAGTATTTGATCTTGAAGAATCAGATAAAGAGAAGAACCTAGACACTGAGGTTGATGAAGTTCATATGAATTTCATTAAGAAGCCTATAAAAAAAATCATCTTTAGTCTTTCACGAAGTCTTGGATAAAGGGGCTAGTTGTCTAAACCTGATGATGATTTAGCTACAAATTTTGATGAACCTATGGCTCAAGAAACTGGGAATTATATAACAATTGAGATTGAGAAGGAGGTAAATAAATAATCAATACTTTCTTCCTCAAGGTTACCGAAATGAGTCAATAAAATCAAGAAGTCAAAATAAAAGCTTCAAGAAATGGAATTTCCTGAGAGACATTTTAAAAATGAAAATGAAACATTGGAGAGTAATATTTCCAAATTACATAGGGAAAACGAACAACTTGAAGATGAAAAGGAGTTTCTCATCAAGAAAGCCAGGAAATAGTACAACCAAATCCAACAAGTCAATATTCGAAATCGAAGGTTGAAAAGTAAACTCAATGCAGTAAGTAGGAAGACCCAATCTTCATCATCTGTCTTGAATATCCCAATTGATCCTACATAATAGGTTTAGCATCTCAAGATCATCAACATTTTTGAACATTTTTTAAATGTTTCAGGGGAGGCATCACATTTTTAGGGAACAAAGTATTTTCGTTGCATGAGGACATGCAACATATTTCGTGCGGGGGAGATGTTGGGTCCTCAATTTTAATTCTATTTGTTACTTCCATTCATAAATTCCTTCTAAACCTATGCCTCTGAACTATCTCATATCATATTCTCACCTCTTTTTCCATAAGTATTCCACTATCTACAAGATATGTACACCAAGGATATATTCAAGGTAAATTTGTCTATATTTTTTCATAATTTCACCTTTCAATATGTAATTTAGTTTGAAAGTCATTTTTATTAACAATTCTCTACAAAATCACAAATTTTGTAGAAGCTATATGTTTATGTAGAGACTACATATTCTTGTATCAGATTTATATATTTGCAAGGTTGCACACATTCAAGGGACAAAACATGACTTGGAGGTGGTTATAAATCTTCACGAGATGGTTTCCTACATGTCAGCCGAGATCTAGAGTCAATAGAGCTAGCATGGAATCAAAGTCAAACTCTAGGTCAATGAAGAACGTTGTGGCAGAACATCTGAAATAATAGGAACCAAATCCATCCATTATTGAGTCAATGAATTGTAGATGAGAATTTCATGCATCTATGCCATGAAATTATCTATATGTGGGTTATCTAAAAAAATTCACTAGGCCACGATCAAGATAGATCAAATATGAAAAATCCATATTCTCTGTTTCTGGTTATTTTCTTGTAGAATTTGTAGGCTATGGATTTGAGGAAATGATTGTAATGTTACATAAATGATAGCCTAGATCCTATGAAGGATAATGAAGGTTGTAATGCTATTATTTTGATGTTGATGTAAACAAGATTTTGAGTATAATAGAAATAATGTTGACCATCCATTTTCATGCATTGTGTGTACTAAGTTTAGTGTATATCTGTAGCATTCTTTGCAACATAATTCAAGCCATGAGCCCTTCTTGTGTGAGGTATACATTCCACAATTTCTAGTTAGTTTTTTATTTAAACAACAAGTGTGATTTTATTTATAGTCATTTATTCTTTCATAGAATTCAATGCATGTAATGAATTATTCTTTTCATAGACTATAAGGATACTAGTGAACAATTTGTTATTGAATAATATTTTCTCATTTATTACAAAAACTGTCATTCTATATAATGATTCAAAGACTATAGAAAACATTGCAAATGATAATTCAGTAGATCAACAAACTTAAGTGACTAGAATCATTCTTGTAGTAATGCATTAATTTTGTTTTATAGGTTAAAATTATTTATGTAACAATGAAATAAGAGATTAGTATTGCATTTTTTCATTTATAAATTAACCATAAACTAAATCCTACACATATAGTTTATACACTTCATTATTTTATGAATCTCAAATTGATTAATTTAATGTAACAAAATTTAATCAATTAAATTGAATGAAAATATTAATAACAATTGATTGCGACAAGACACATCCTTTGGATTGGATCATTATATTATTTTTAATATATATTTATGCTTTCAAAGTGGGAAAAATCATAGGAATGATCTTGCAATGTCATTTTAACGACATGTCCTAGTTTGGAAAATTGGGGGTTGAAACCTTTTAGAGCCATTTTGAGGCATCAAACGACAATTTTTGGTGTCAAATATTTACCATATTTAGTTCAATATCATTTAATGTATTCTACACATTGAAACCTTTCCAACAATGTAAAAATCGTGTCAATCAGAGATCGTATGAAAAATTTATGCATCCTGTAAGTTGACTTGTTGTGTTGACCACCATGGTACGAGTGGATGCCATGTCATCCCCCATTACTCATGCATATGGGGATATCCATGAATATAATTTCAAGTCGATTCAAGAAGTTCCAAAACCTTATCACAAATGAGGGTTGAGGAAGTCAAAACCCTACCCCTAGATGCCTATTGGGAAATATTAAATATCAAGTTGCTAGGAGGAGAAGGGGTTCCATTATTTAGCATTGTATTTGTTCCATAGTTGAGCAGAGAACCCATGAGTGGAATTTTTAGATCATAAAAGAAGAGGAGAGATAATGTTGCATCTATACATGCGATTGTCAAAGGAAACTCCACAGAGAGTGCATGTTTCTTTGTACTTGCATTTGAAGAAAAGAGAGCATAACAACATCACCTTCTAGCTAGTTTTTCTACCAAATTGGGTTTGCTAGGTTATATCTTGTGTTTATTTGTGGATGGTGTGTGTCAGTGTGTGTTTGTTTGTTTTCTATTTTTTCCATTTAATATATTTCATACATTTTAAGCAGAAAACTAGTAATTAAAGAAAATGATATCTAAAGGAAATTAACCTTCACAATTTTTTTTTAGTATTTTATTAGATATGTTGTGACAAACTATCAAGTGGAATATCCATGGTACTTTTTAGATCATATTGGTATGAGAGAAGGTTTTCTTGGGGTATTTTTGAAAATTTTCAGGGATCATGGAATCGATTTAAGAAGAAAGTCGCATAACCATAGCCATCACTGATGAGTATGTTCATATCAACCCTCGAGATCTAGAAAATAAGTGATTTGTGAGCTTGGAAGAGCAAGTCATTGAAAAATATTGCAATATGTCCCTCCTCATGGTGTTTTTATCAAGAAATATTAGACTGTTCATAGAAGTTGGAGGCTCAAACTTAGAGATCATATCAGATGGGAAATCGAGGGATAACGAAGACCTAGAAAATGAGTCATGGAAAGAACTTGAGAAAGAGAAGTCGAGTCCCAGTACCATAAAAAATTCATAGTATTTATTCAATATGGAAGAACACATGGGCATAAATCCATACCAAGATGAGATCGATGCATTAAAATGGAATCATTGGTTGTAGCAACTAGAATTTTATTTCAACATTCACATATAGATGAAGAACAAAATATATCATTTTCCAAACTGAAGTTAGAGAGCCATGCTTTAACTTGGTGAGGAAACCATATCTAAAAAATTAGGATGGAGGGTGATCTACCAATAACTAGGTGGGAGGACTTCCAAACCTTCATCAAGTCCCAATTCTACACTATTAGGTATATAGAGGACCAATGGATCTGGTGGCATTGCCTCAAGTAGAAGTAAGGACAGAGTGTACAAGAGTACACCACCGAGTTCATAAATATAGAAATCATGTTGGGTATCTCTCCCAAGAACCCATATGTACTCCTAAAGTATTTGAGGTTCTACATAGACATGTACGAAAGAAAGTAATTCTTTTCAAGCCAAGGACAATGGAAAAGGCATGTGTATAGGAATAATACCTGGAAAACATAGGACACACAAAAGGGTAGCCAAGTAGTTCTAGGAAGAAAGAGCGTCGGGAAGCTTCCAAGGAGGGGAAGAAGAAGTTTAAAGGGGGGAAGGATAAGAAGACAACAACCACTGCACATCATTTGAAGGATCCTAGAAACCATTGTAACCATTGTAATAATGATGGGCACATTGAAAAAAATTGTTTGAAACAATATCCAAAGTTGAACCCAAAGAACCACAATAAAGATGCAAAGAAAAATAATATTCTAGCCATGGATTTGAGTAATTGTGTTGAAAGAAACTTTGAGGTGGATGAGAATATTATCTAAAAATTGGTGTAGAAGGAGGTGAATCTAAGTATCCTTCATCACCAAGAATAAAAAGATATGAACAAACTCTTCCACATCAAGATCCAGGTCAAGAAGACCAAGATAGATGCCATATTAAACTATGGTTCATAGACTAATCTCATAGCAGTGGATTTGGTTAGAAAGATTGTATTGGAGGTTTTCAATCATCCTATCTCATACACATTAGGACGAGTAAACAAGGATGCATAGATCAAGGTAATGAAACAATGTAAGATTAATTTTTTTGTAAGTGCTGATTTTATTGATGAAGTGGAATTGGACATAGTACCCCTTGACGTATCCGAAGTAGTGTTTGGAAGAGCCTACATGTATATGAGGGATGGAATATTCATGTAGAGAGCCAAAAAATACCGAGTGATCAAGGATGGGAAGTCCTACATCATCCACAAACATAAAGGCAAGTCAAAGATCTCACTGGTAAGTGCCAACCAAGCCAAGAAGTTGATTAGTTCCAGTAAGAAATATGTTTTATTTTTCTTAAGAGAAAATTAGACCAAGGACAAGTTGATAAGAGTAAATGAATCCTTGGAGGGGTGTACTAAAGAGAAGAAACATGAATTGGAGGAGTTTCTGTAGACACATATAGGTGTGTTCGAGGAGCCTAAAATGATACCACCCAAGAGGGAAGTAGAGCATGAAATACAATTATTGTGAGACTCCCATTGCCAAATATTGGGATGTATAAATAGTCCATTCTAGAAGCAAATGAAGTGAAGAAGGATTTGTATCCATTTTTGGAGTAGGGTGTGATTTGACCAAACACCTCAGCTTGTGGATCACCTATCATAATTGTACTAAAGAAGGATGAGAGTTGGCGAATGTGTATCAACTATAGAGAATTGAAAAATATTACACTAAAAAATCAATACCCTCTACCCATGATCGATGATCTATTAGAATAGTTGCAGTACACAAATATTTCACCAATTTGGATCTCAAATTAGGATACCACCAGGTATGCATCAAGGAAAAAGACACCTAGAATACTACCTTCAAGAAAAGGGAAGGTTTGTATGAATGTTTGGTCATGGAATTTGGTTTATGTAATGAACCAAATACATTTATGAGACTAATGATGTATTAATCCTATATCTAGATTCATTTTTTATAGTATATTTGGATGGCATACTATTTTATAGTGCTACCTATGAGGAGCACATCTCACATCTCATGTAAGTGCTAGAGACTCTAAAGAACCAATTGTTGACAAACCTCAACACATGTAAGTTTTCTTAGTTGTATTTGGTGTATATGATCAGTGGAGGGGAGCTCAATATAGATCCCACAAATATGGAGGCCATCATGAAATGGCCAATTCCTACAAATGTCCTTGAATTTAGGAGTTTTGTTGGGGAAAAAAAATACTTGTGGAAGTTCATAGCTTCATTTTAGCGGTAGTTGCACCACTCCACACCATAACAACAAGTGGTAAGAGTCTACAATGGGGTAAGAATCAATAGAAGGATTTGATGAGATGAAAATAAGTATCATTCAAGCACCACTTCTTGCATTACCAAACTTATGAAATACTTTCAAAGTGTAGAAAGATGCAAGTGGGTATGACATGGATGCAAGGAGGAAGGCCTATACACTATCATTCTGAAATATTTCATGGGGAAGTTCTCAACAACCCTACAAATGCCAAGGAACACTATGCCTTGGTTCAAGCTGTCAATAAGTGGAAGCATTATCTGTTGGGGAAGGATACGATCATCCACATAGATCACCAACCGCTATAGTATTTTCAGGCCTAGAGTAAGCTACAACAAACCGAACATTACAAGTGGATGGGGTTTTTTCAAAAAATTCATCTACTCATCAATTATAATGGAAACAAAACTAGGTTGGTAGAATTTCTTTCAATGTAAAACCCCATTTTTAACCCATATGAACTAGAATGTATTCTGTAAATGTGACTTAGGATGGTGAGCTAGTAAAGTTGGAAAGGGGCCAGAGTGCCTAGAAATTATATATATACAATACATCGTTATCGTTATGTAGGACAAACAAGGACAAGAGATAGGGGGTTCTGATTCCACAAGAGAGAGGGATAAAAGGCGCTAAGTATCTTTATTATATTTTATTTAACCATCTTGGTTTTAATTGAGAGAAGTGGTTACATGAGCTTCATGGGGGAAGGCCATGTGGTTCTTTGTTCTTCATGTTGAAATTTTATCCTAGTGGATTCAACACTTGGTATGCACTAATACCATGTTGATAATAGATATTTTACCACTCTACTCAACACCCGATAATTAGCTTAAAATAAAATCACTTTATCTACTAAGAGCACAACTGAGTAATCAACTAAACATGGAGAGAAAGCACAAATAAGGACACCAAATCAAGAACACATAAACACCAATATTTTTGGGTAAAACCTTGGAAAAATGTCGAAGGGAAAACCAATCCATTTATGCTTTTATTAAGGTCAATTCAGGGCTCCCGTAACTGGGAAAATGGCCCACTAAGAGAATTTTACACTGCATAGAAACATGGAAATTCATCTGCTGTTGTATGACCTTGTACCAACATCTTTCCTGAGGAATCCACAACTTGTTCTACTGTGACCCATGAACATCCATGATTTTCCCTTCTATGACCCATAGATATCCGCAACTATCTAAACTGTGACCTAGAGATATGTAGTGAAAGCCCGTATTACAAGATCCATATGAATCTGCTCTTCCCTGTGGATTTTTTCCTCTATAACCCACCTATGGATGCTTTTTCTCTCTCTCCTCCTTAATCTGTATGACCTATAGATGGAAGTCCTTCTCCACCTATCCGATATATTGAATCATATTCATTTGCGATCCAACCCTCTCTACATAAACACTTGGATGAAATATCTTAACCCAACTCATGAGATCTCCTCACTCTAGTGTAAGAAAAAGTACTTCTTTGCTCCTACACTCACACTAGAAAAATTCCTTATTTTCTATCTCTGATCTTGGCATCTAACCAAAGAACCTCAACCTTGACATCTCACCAAAATTCCCTTGCTCTTGGTATCTCACTAAGAGTCTTTCGATCTTGGAATCTCACCAAATATCCTCACCTTGGTCTCTCACCAAGGTCCCTTGCTCTTGGAATCTCACCAAGAGTCTCTCGACCTCGACCTCTCGTTAAGAGTACTGAATGTGTCGACTCTCTCAACACAAGTTTCTTCCTCCTTCGCCTAGCCTTGATTTTATAATCACGAGTTACAATCTATTTCTAATCTTCAAAGTGATATACAATTGATATTACTTCTCACACTCACTTAAAATTTAGATTACATGCTTCACACTATGCATGTTCATTAAATAACTCAATTCACTAATAAATACAATTTTACTTTAATTAATTCATTTTAACTAAAGTAAACTCAATACTAGAAGATTCTTTGACGACTTCCACATGCAAGACACATTCCAATGCGGAAGTACCTGTCTGATGCTACCACAAACATCAACACTCCCTCTTATATAGGAAGGTACTTCTTCCACATGGGTTTGTCTCAATATTAGCTACCATATATGATACCATGTCTTCTCTCCATTCCACATGATTGACCGCTCTCTTTTATAGAAAACATATATGTGCCATGATGGTCTGACCTGTCTCCGAAGTCTCATTTCCGTTGAACATGCTCCTAGAATTATCCTACTCCTGAGCATCCTCCATGGCCATATCATACCATGAATCCTTCTTGACTAACTTGGAAGGTTTCTCCTTTCCACCTTAACCTGAAGGCTGACTCCCTCTGAGCTGCTCAAACTTTGGAGCTACCTTCTCCTTGTTCTTTACCACTCTGCTACTTTCCATTGCTCCATAATATGATATCCTCTTGGATCCTTTTATAGGCTCCCATCCTGGGATAAGGGTTCACCCTAGGAATAAAAATCAACAAATAACCAATCCCTACAAACCCCAATATGAATGCTTCGATCTTGCTGGTTAGATGATATCTCCCTTTCTTACCCGTTGCTCCTTTTCCTCAAACTACACCCTACACACTTGAATGGAATTACTTATCCATCCACTCATTGAGATCTTACTCACTCATTCTATGTGTGCCTTTTTTCCATTGAGAAATATCCAACACCTAGAACCAAGCACCTCTACTGCCTAGATCTGTCCTTGCCACCATATTTGTCTACTTCTCATGGAACTATTTTGGTTGCTCCTACAACTTCTCTTCTCCTTCGAACTAATTAGATATGTAGGTGAAATTCCTTCTTCACCCCTTTTTGAGATCTCCTTGAGAAAAAAATCCTTCTTTTCTCTATCTATGAGTCATTGAATCCAATAAATTTATCATCCTATGATCTTTGGATAGAATTCCTTCTTCACCCATCTGAGATATTTTGAGTCATTTTCCTTCGTGGTTCAAGAACTTGAGAAAAATTCCATATTTTCTCCAAAGTATATGACTTAATCACATGAGAAAAATTCCTTCTCTACTCCCATGTTCTCCCTCTCTCCTTCAAATCCTCAGCTCTGATGTTTCCCAAAAGCCAGTCCTTCGATTTCTGCCTGATGGTTATAGATTTTCTAAGATCTCCTACAAATATGACTGATATGCTGCAAAAGAAAGTGGATCTGTGCTTAGTCCTTCAAGTACCCACCTTGACACTCTTGATCCCATAGATCTACTACTACAACCCTATATATAAACATGATCTCTACCATGGTCACTCATATCTCATAGATCTACCGATACCATGTGCACTTGGTTTCCTCCCAGAAAAAGCTTGCTCTGATACCATGCTGAATTTTCTTTCAATGCTAGGTATGCTCTGATACCATGTTGAAATTATCTCCTAGCGGATTCAACCCTTGGTATGCACTAATACCATGTTAAGGTTTTGCAAACGGGGTAGCAAGCTAAGTGGGCTTGATTGTGGGGAAAACTCCACAGTTAAGCGCACTTGAGCCAGAGGCGTCTTGGGATGGGTGACCACCTGGGAAGTCCTGGTTACCGGATGCAAGGCCCGGAAGTGATGATTGATGCTATGCGATTCATTTTGTTGGATTCAATCCCATTTCTTCACCCCTGTGAGCATCACCCGATGCGATGAGTGCTAAGTGGACTATTCAAATCATGAGAATTATTGGTCAGTTGAGACTAATACTCATGAATATGGGTCATAGATTAATGACTTACACTACGCAGTTAATCCCAAAAATAATATCTAATATCTTTCACTGTGGAAGCCCCTATATACCATGTTAATCTATTACCACTCTACTCAACACCCCAAAAATAGCTCAAAATAAAATCACTTTATCTACTAAGAGAAAAAATGAGTAATCAACTAAACATGCAACGAAAGAATAAACACATAAACCAAATTAAGCACACATAAATACCAATATTTTCAGGTAAACCCCTGGAAACACCTTGGAGGGAAAACTAGTCCAATGATTCTTTTATTAAGGTCAATTCAGGGATATCGTAATAGGGAAAGTGGCCCACTAAGAGAATTATACACTGCATACAAAACTGGAAACTCCTGTGTTGTTGTATGACCTTGTACCAACATGTTTCTGTAGGCATCCATGATTTTTCCTGTTGTGACCCATGGAGATCCACGACCTACCCTTTTATGACCCGTGGATATCCATGACTTTCTAAAATTTGACCCACAAATATGTACAAAAAACATGTATGACAAGCTTTGTATGACTCTTCTCTTAATTGTGGCTTCTGTCCTCTGAAACTCACTTGCAACTACTTCTTATCTCTCCTCCTTGATCTATATGAACTCTATATGGAAGTCCTTCTCCACCTATACAAGATCTTGAATCACAGTCCTTCATGATCCAACCATCTCTACATCAACACTTGGATGAAATCTCTTCACCCAACTTGTGATATCTCCTCGCTCTAGTGTAAGCAAAAGTCCTTATTTTCTCCTACACTCCCCACATGAGAAAAATTCCTTCTTTTCTATCTAAAAGTCTTGGCATCTCACCAAAGTTATTCAACCTTAGCATCTCACCAAAGGTCCCTTGCTCTTGGTATCTCACCAAGAGTTTCCCAATCTTGGCATCTCACCAAAGATCCTCACCTTGGTCTCTCACCAAGGTCCCTTTCTCTTGGCATCTCACCAAGAGTCTCCTTACCTTGACCTCTCATCAAGAGTCCCGAGTGTGTCAAGTCCCTAAACACAAGTGTCTTCCTCCTCCTAACATTTCTTTTATATTCATGAGTTACAATCTATTTCTAATATTCAAAGTGATCTATGGTTGAGTTTACTTCTCACACTCACTTAAGATTTAGATTACATGCTTCATGTTATACATGTTCCTTAAATAACTCAATTCACTAATAAATACAATTTTACTTTAATTAATTCCTTTTAACTAAAGTAAAATCAAGACTAGAATATTCTTTGATGAATTCCACATGTTAGACACATGCCAATGCGGAAGTACCTTGTTGACAGGCATTTGTGACACACCCGTCAACTGGAAGGGAGAGTTTGGTCCAAGGTTATCTAAATAATCCAAGCCGTTTGAGGTAACCCACCCTGACGGGTTTAACGACTCTATTAGCCGATAAATGGATCTAATATATACTACGAAAATAAAATAACCAACTATTCATTAATGAATATCTACTATATACATTCACTATTCACACTTTTACATACAAAATATACACAAATAAATAGGTGCAATATTTATGAGAAACCTTGTAAACTAAGGTTGCACAAGAGAACCAAATCTCAAGAAAAATTAAATAGATCTAGAACATACTACTAATCTAATTTTAACCTTGAAACTAAAAAGGAAAATAAATGAATGTAAATAATAATGTTTTAACTTAAATAAAAAAAGTATTTAAGCTTAAATGTTAAATTACATTCAAAAAATATAAATCAAAACAAAAGAAAATCATTAACCTATAACTGGCCAGTATTTAAATAGAACTTTTGGTTGCTCCTTCTTGTATAACGCTGCTCCAACAACCTATCTGTTAAGAGAAATCTATAGCAGAAGGTTGTGTAATTATAAGATTGTGATAGTGATAAAAATCACTTTCACTGACAATTTAAATCTTATTTAAAATGCAGAAAAACAACTTTCAAATCATGATCCTTAGTGAAGATATAATAAACTAATCGACAATAAGAAAAAATCTCAAATGAACAATTATATATTTACAAATATGAATTACATGAATAAAGTCAATATAATACAAGATTTGTATCAAAATAATACAATCACCAAGACCAAGATAATTGAGATAATAGACTATTAAAGATTGACAAAATTAATACATAAATGATAACAATTAACCATGTATTGATAAAACATACTAAAACTAATTTAAATCAATGCATAATTAATAACTCAAAGAATATGAACCATAATCAAATATATTATAATGAAAACAAAACCCTTTGGTCCATTCTCCCATAATTTCAACCATCCGTTACTCCTTTTGAAAAACAAAAGTTTACAAAATAAATAATATAAAAAAATAAAGGATTAAAATCCTCCTCTGAATTTCTTGGATCCCCCTTCTGCTTTGAACTTCCCCATATATTTATGCAATGAAGGAATAGTCCGGGCATCTCTAAAAATTTCCTCCATATGAAATTTGCCTCAGAAACAACTCATAATATCTCTAAAATCGCATGTTTGTTTGGGAACAATCTCGTGAGTAAGCTAAATGAGTTCGTTCTACAAATGGGTTTTCAACCATTTCTTAAGATTCCTCATGGTTGGGTTGCCATCAGCCCCACAAAAACATCTTTCTGTTCTTGAACGCATTTCCAAATCATATCAAATAATCAGATCTGTACAAAATAACTGATAATAGAAACTTGTGAAACAAAAATAAACCAAATTAATAACCTAAACATAAAAATTGTGAATAGAACAAAATCTAGAACAATAAGATTAAAATGAATTTAATCTAAAAGAAAACTATAAGTTGTAAACATATATTGGTTATATTTTCCTTTCAAATATGATCTTAAAATTCTAGAAGCTTCAAGTTGATGCATGGAAAAAAATATTAATTTTGAGTTTCCACAAAATCAAACAAATGATAGATAATTTTGTTTTTAAACTTTATTTTGAAATGAGATGAAAAATGATGAAAGAATTTAATTAATTAAACCCACCAAATGATTTTGTGAAAATGAGAAACCAACCAAGATATTATTTGATGAAGTATTGAATCCAATATTCAAAATAGTCAAACTTGCTAATGAACAAAAGACGAAAAACATAATTATAATTTAAACGAAAGTAAATAGTTGATAAAAATTAATGTTTTCATTTAAATTAAGATTTATTTCTATGTCTGTCTCTAAATTTTTGACATATACTCTTGTAATGAATGTCTCATACTATGGTGAATGCCTTAAGTTTGTCTCAAAGCAAGCCAAGGTCTAGGACTATTCGAAAAGGTTGATTTTGTAGTTCATTGTAATTTCCAAGATTTAAAATAAAATTACTAAACCACAAATTTTTAGGGAAGGGATTATAATATTTAATACATTTTCCTAACATACTTTGTATTATCACAGATCTAAATTTGTCTCTCCTTCATTCAAATTTGATCAAATGTGAACAAATGTTACAGAAAATATGTGTCATAATAAGATTTCCTCTTGTAAAATTATTGTTATTAATCTATGTTTTCAACCAAACCATTCTCATAGAAGATAAATTCAAAAAGGAAGAGGTAATAACAAACTCCCAAATTATGAATCTCTTCCATCAACATCAAAACTCTGTAGAAAGAAAAACAAAATGGCATTTGAATTTCATGTTGGAAGTCATGAAATTCAAACCAAACAAAAGAAAAGAATATAAACTCAAACCGACCTCGAAACAATGCAAACCAATACCAATCCAATCAAGTCAAAGGGAAACAAATGAAGAATCCAAGTAAAATTTAGAGGGACCCTAGATTTTGATTAAAGAAAAAGAAGGGGGTTGTTGTGGGAAGCCAACAAATGGCGACTCACTAGGCGAAACAATTATCTATGCATTGATTCAAAACACATTTCATTATAAGGAATAAAGATAAAAGGTACCAAGTTGTTTAATCTTCAAGTTTGCTTTAGAAAGTTCCTTATTTGGTCTATAGTATTAATATTATCTCTGCAGACATATACAAATCGATGTTACCATAGTCCATGGATTGGGGGGAAATGTTTTGTAAGGGATTGAAATATTGAAAAATTGTTTCATCAATGAGTCATGACAGTTTGAGAAGGACTTCAATAACATAGACATAGCCACTGCTACCAACATACATCCATAGCCTCGACATGGTTTCCTTTTAACCTATCTGAATGCTTTAATGTCATCCAATAGTTTAGAACATAAGATGGATCATTCTTGGAGTTATTGAGTTTTAATTATTTTGGAAATTTAGGAACCAACTGAAAGTCACTGCTCTGGCTTGGTAACCAGTTAACAACAACTCCATCCACTGTGGTTCATGGAGTTTAACAAGATGGCTCGTGATGAGACCTATTGTCCTTCAACCCCGGGGACTGAAGGCCACTGCCCTGGATTGGTGACCAATAATGGTAATGTCACTTCTATAAACTTCCAATGGTCATGATGGATCAGCTCGTGATGATACCTTCCCACCTTCAATTAGAACATTGTGCTTATTTAAGTATGCAAGTGATCCAATAATGGGATTTGATTTAATCTACAAATAAGAGATTGTCTAGAAGATTAGGAAGCGGATACGAAAAGTTCCTTAAGAACCAACATGGCGTAGGAAGTATTAAGTTAGCCATGATGATCAAAGGTTACTCCGACTTTCAGAAACAATTCCTTACAAGAATTTTGAAGGGAAAGAAGAATGGTAATGATCGAATTAAAACTATCTAACAGAGCTGAGATGGATTTTATTTCAAGACCAAATTTGTATTATCTTGAGTTGTTTGGAGACCAAGAGACAATATGATCTTTTAAATAATATTTCCTCATGGTGATTAGTCTCGAACAATAGAGAAATAAATCAGAAAGATATATGTACAAAAAAACAGGAAGAGACTCACTCAAAAGAAAAAAATAAGGGAAACAAAACACATAAGCCAAACCAAATCAAATTTTATTGAAAGAAATCAAAAGCATAAGTACATCGAAACAAACAAATCAAAACAACAAAAGCACACTTTTAGAAAACAATTTTGGCCAAAGATAAACTCGAGCTTTTGGATCTACTAGCATCCCATTGTAAAACAAAGGAAGAACTAAATCATATAAAGTCCCATGTGCAGGAAAGTTCCCTCCTTAGGATATTGTTTCGTGAGATGTAATTTTATTCAGAGATTAAAGAAAACAAAAAAATTCCTATTAAGATGAGTGCAGTCCTACTCATGGCACCTTGGGTCAGGGTTGAATTTGGGTTAATTGACAGTTCGAATTTACTTATCTCTTTACTTTCCATTTTAAAATTTCCATGATGATAATGCGTTTTTGAAAAGAAATATTCCACGAAAAGCAGAGAGAAAAGGATTAAAGTTGAATCCCCTGACAACATTCATATTATGGTTCTCTTGGTGTACCCAGTTGTGTTCATAACTGTAGTATTACAAAAAAAAAACAGTGAGAAAGAAAACTAAACGAAACCTACTCCTAAACCTACTCTAACTACTAAACAAATTGAAATACTAAGTGAATTCATGCTTCCAATGTAGCCACCAGAGTAACTCCAATCCTACAATGAAAACAAAATCGAATATTAGTAACAATAATGATAGTGTATCGAAATATAAAAAAAATACACCATACTTACCTTTATAATAATCATTTAGAAACAAAACAAGCATGACCTTACCATTCCCTTGAACGTTCTTGATGTATGAATCCTTCAACCATTCTTCAATCTTGTCGTGATATGGGTCATAATGGCATGGAAGAATGTAAGTGAGTTTGAAAAACTTGTCAATATTATGGGGACCTGACATAACCATTAGCCAAGGCCAAAGTGCCCCGTCCTCTTGACAATTCTCCAAGTGTTCATCAATTTCTTCACATGGAGTACCTAAAAAAATCATGTCATGCTTTCCTCCTAGATATTTAGGTAGAAACAAATAAAGCACAACTTTATCTTTATTATGAATATTTTTTAGATATGAATCCTCAAGACATTCTAAGATCCTGTCATAAAAATTAGAATGTAAACTATGACTTCTACGAACTAGATATACCAATGGGGAACACATCATAAGAGGATTCATGACATCAATTAGATTATTGGTTTGAACACTTCCTTTGATGGTATGGATCGTTTCAAAATGAGAAACATAATCATTAAAATTTGAACTAATCAAAGAATGAATATGCAATGTAGAATATTTGATCTCTATAAGAATGAGTGCATTGTCTTTTTCAAAAGTAAATCATGTAAAATCATCTTGCAACATATATTTTTCCCATGCAAGTGATGAAAGTGAAAGAGCGTCAAATCCGAATTCATAAATGTTATTTTTGAAATTAATTTCACCAAATTTTGGCATATTGAAAAGATCAGATTGTGATGGAAAAGAGTAAGATATCGTGGGTAAAATATCATGCACACCAGAATCGAAGAAGATATTGGGATATAAAGAGTAAAATGAATTAGAAATGAGCACATGAAAAAATTCTCTTGAGCTATGATAATTAACAATGGTATTCTCAAGACACTCCTCTTCACTTGCCTTAATACTTTCACTCTGTTTTGGTGATAAATCCTTCAACATAATACGATCATCTAAATTTTCCTCTTGTATGATAGACAATTCAAAACTTTAATGACAAGCATCTAATATTTCCTGTGGATAAGGTATGATTTGTGGATGAAGGTTTAAGGTTTCTTCTTCAAATTGCAGATCTACATCTCTAATCTGTTTCATTGGAATGTTAGAATGATTAAGATCATTTTCATCACCTAAGTGTTCTTCAATAATTGAATCTAAATACTAATTAGAACAAGAGTTAGAAGACGATGTACATATACATAGACCCACAATGATAATTGAGGATTGAAGATGCAATGGTTCAGAGGAAAAATAGTTTTATTTTCAGTGAAAACATTTTCAATAGATTCTACCTCCCTTGCTTGTTCAATATTTTCTGATGGATTCCTCAAATCCTGCAAAAAAAATTCATCTTGTTTAGGATTTTTAATTGATTCATCATTCACGATTGAATATGGCTTGATGAAAGGGGCACAAAAATTAGAGAGGAGATTTAATACAAATGACATGTCATAAAGATGAAATTTACATAAAAAATGATGGATGCTTGTTGAAAAGAATTCCGAAGATGAATCATCATTGATTAATAGATACTGTAATTCTTCACATAATCGATTGTAATCATAAATTTCAAAGGCGTCTAAAAAATCCTCTACAAATCGAAACCAATCAATAATGTAATATGCTGGAAAAGACTCAAACCAATGTTTAATCCGACCCCTGAAAGTGAAAGTGAACAATATGCATAAAACCTTTAAATAAAAAATATCATTCTTGATGCACTTACACCAAAACTTGTTAATATAGTATTTTGCAGATGCATTCCCCTCGCCATCAAAGGTGAGTTTGGAAAAGCGAGAAACTATCTTGTTGGGAATAGCAGATAATGAGAAATGGAAATCATGTTCCAACACATTGGTTTGGGAAAGAGCCATGAGAGATTAGATACATTCGAATAAAGGCTCTACAAGGCTATCTTGTCAGTCTGTCTTGCATTCTAGTGCATTTCAAGATGATACAAAAGAAGAATTTATAAATATGGAATTATGACGGACTGAGGGGTAAAAAATTTAATCATTAAATTTGCCTCTGCCCTCCTTCTAGCACCATTTGTTGACATGCGTTTGTGACACACTCGTCAACTGGAAGGGATAGTCTGTTTTGAGGTTTTCTAAATAAACCAAGTCGTTTGAGGTAACCCACCCTGACGGGTTTAACGACTCCATTAGCCGATAAAGGGATCTAAGCTAAACTACAAAAATAAAATAACTAATTATTCATTAACAAACATATAATATATACATTCACTATTCACACTTTTACATACAAAATATACAAATAAATAGGTGCAAGATTTACGAAAAACCTTGTAAACTAAGATTGTACAAGAGAACCAAATCTCAGACAAAATTAAATAGATCTAGAACATACTACTAATCTAATTTTAACCTTGAAACTAAAAAAGGAAAATATATGAATGTAAATAATAATGTTTTAAATTAAATAAACAAAGTATTTAAGCTTAAATGTTAATTTACATTCACAAAATATAAATCAAAACAAAAGAAAATCATTAACCTATAACTGACTAGTATTTAAAGATAACTTTTAGTTGTGCCTTCATGTATAACGCTGCTCCAACAACCTGTCTGTTAAGAGAAATCTATAGAAAAAGGTTGTGTAATTCTAAGATTGTGACAGCGCCAGGATAAAAATCACTTTGACTCACAATTTAAATCTTATTTAAAATGTAGAAAGAACAACTTTCAAACCATGATCCTTAGTGAAGATATAATAGACTAATCGACCATAAAAAAAATCTCAAATGAACAATTATATCTTTATACATATGAATTACATGAATAAACTCAATATAATACAAGATTTCTATCAAATAAATATAATCACCAAGATCAAGATAATTGGGATAATAGAATATTAAATATTGACACAATTAATACATAAATGATAACAATTAACCATGTATTGATAAAAAATACTAAAGCTAATTTAAATCAATGCATAATCAATTACTCAAAGAATATGAACCATAATCAAATATATTATAATGAAAACAAAACCCTTTGACTTACAGGACAAAATCCATTAAGCAATCTGGAATTTCATATTCTTCTTTGAAAATAAACACCGGTCCATTATCCCACAATTCCAACCATCGGTTACTCCTTTTGAAAAAAACAAGTTTACAAAATAAATAATATAAAAAAGAAAGGATAAAAATCCTCCTCTGAATTTCTTGGATCCCCCTTTTGCTCTGAAATCCCCCATATATTTATTCAATGAAGGAACAGTCTGGGAGCCACTAACAATTTCCGCCATCTGGAATGTTCCTCGGAAAGAACCCACAATATCTATAAAATTATGCATTTTTTTGGGAAAAATCTCGTGAGTAACATAAGTGGGTTCATTCTGCAGATGAGTTTTCAGTTGTTTCTTCTGATTCCTCATCGTTTGGTTGAAATCAGCCTCTAAAAATCATCTTTCTGTTCTTGAACACATTTTCAAATCATATCAAACAATCAAATCCATACCAAATAACTGATAATAGAAACATGTGAAACAAAAATAAACCAAATTAATAACCTAAATATAAAAATTGTGAATACAACAAAATCTAGAACAATAAAATTAAAATGAATTTAAAATAAAAACTAACTATAATTTGTAAACATATATTGGTTATATTTTCCTTTCAAATATGTTCTTAAAATTCTAGAATCTTCAAGTTGATGTATGGAAAAAAAAATACTTTTGAGTTTCCACAAAATCAAACAAATGATAGATAATTCTTTTTTTGATTTTATTTTGAAATGAGATGCAAAATGACAAAATAATTTAATTAATTAAACCCACGAAATGGTTTTGTGAAAACGAGAAACTAACCAAGATATTATTTGATGAAGTATTGAACCCATTATTCAAAATAATCAAAGTTACTAATGAGCAAAAGACGAAAAAATAATAATAATTTAAACGAAAGTAAAGAGTTGATAAAAATTAATGTTGATTCTGTAGTTCATTGTAATTTCCAAGATTTAAAACAAAATTACGAAACCATTGAATTTTAGGGAATGGCTTATGATATTTAAGACATTTGCATAACATATTGTGTATTATCATAGATCTAAATTTGTTTTCCCTTCATTCAAATTTGATCAAATGTGAACAAATGTCATAGAAAATATGTGTCACAGTAAGCTTTCTTCCTGTAAAATCATTGTTATTAATCCATGTTTTCAACCAATCCATTCTCATAGCAGATAAATTCAAAAAAGAAGAGGTAATAACAAACTCCCAAATTATGAAGCTCGTCCATCAACATTAAAACTCCGTAGAAAGAAAAATGAAATGGCATTTGAATTTCATGTTGGAATTCATGAAATTCAAACCAAACAAAAGAAAATAATGTAATTTCTCAAACCATCCTCGAAATAATGCAAACCAATACCAATCCAATCAAGTCAAAGGGAAACAAATGAAGAATCCAAGTAAAATTTAGAGGGACCCTAGATTTTGATTAAGGAAAAAGAAGGGGGTTGTTGCGGGCAACCAAAATACCTATATGATGCTACCACAAACATCAACACTTCATTCATTGTTAAAAATTCCATCATTCATCTTCCTCATTCTTTCCAATTCACGTGCTCTTGGTTGGAGAATGGAAACAAATGGATGGAGGAGGAGAGCCATTGTGAGATGGTTGTGAGGAATTACTTATCATTATAGAAGGGAATGGATGCATGTGTACCTGATAGCGATGGAATGTAACATACCCAACCACCCACATACTAGGCACACTATGTCAAAAACTCACTTCAAGACTGATCTCGAATTCTAATAACATTGAATTCGAAAAGAAGAATGAAAGATTGCAATAACCACACATGCAATAATCAAGATTCATGTCAAACCATCCAAGAAAGGAACAATGTGCCATGCAAAAAAATAACCAACAAGCAAGAACATTATAAATATGAATATTAGAGATAATAATAGTACACAGTGGAATATAAATATACAGAAAACATAGAGAGAAATTATCTTTAATTAAACCATCACCAAATGGCTGTAGAATAAGGGCGTTCCTCCCAACCATAAACACTTATGTTCCAATTCTCAACAGTAGGTCACCCCTGATCCAGGGCTATAAATCCACAAGGATGAATCATAGAAAAAATCCAAAACACACAACAGTTGGCTAGTAAGCTCTTTGTTTTTTCCAACCACACAACAATCCTAATTTCCATCTCTATTTCCCCTTCATCCTGCACAACCCAAAGAAATGAACCCCTTTCTTTTCCATGCAGTACCTTAGGCCTTTCCATTTCTCTCAAAGGATCCAATGCTACTGGTAAGGAAATATCCATGCTGGAAACTCCAAGGACTCCCAGCGGTGACAGTTCTTTCATAACTAACATCAATCTCATTCCCATAGGCATCCATTCGAACATGGAATTATCAATAATTCCTCACATCCATCTCATAATGGATCTCCTCCTCAACCATTCGTTTCCATGCTCCAACCAAGAGCACATGAATTATAAAGAGTGAAATGAGGAATTCTCAAAATGAAATGATTAAGAAAGAACAATGAACAACCCCCAAACAACCCAAGACATGGTTTATATAATTACAAGAGACAAGAACCACATGGCCTCCCCAAGAAGTTCATGTAACCACTTTTCTCAATTAAAACTAAAAAGGGTAAATAAAATATAATAAAAAGACTTAGCCCCTTTATCCCCCTCTCTCGTGGAATCATAGCCCCTTATCTCTTGTCCTTGTCCATCTTTCAACCAACAATGTATTTTTTTTTAATGTATATATAAGTATTACATTTCCTAAGAACTCTAACCCCTTTTCAACTTTACCATCTCACCAACTTAATGTCACATTTACATAATACATTATAATTCATCGGGATTAAAATTGGGGTGTTACATCTTCCTCCCCTTATTTTGACACTATCCTAAGTGCACAACACCATACCAGTGTTCTTAATATCACAAAGCTAGGCTCCATGACCTTAATCTACACTAGAAATCCAACCAATTTCTTATACACATATATACTCTGGCCTAAAATAAAACATGCATACATAGGCATTCCGACCCAAAACATGTATAATGATATTCATAATTTATATTTCTGGAAGCAATTCTAACTGACAAGATCTCCTTCCTTATCAACATACACAACCCAAAGAAATGAACCCCTTTCTCTGCCATGCAATCCCTCAGGATTTTCCACTTCTCTTCAATGGTCCAGTTCACTCATCCAAGAAGTTTCAGAGTTGCTTCTTCAAGAACTCCAACTACAACAAGTCCATTGGACTTTATTCATTCCATGCCTTCATCATTGAGCTAGATTGTCTTCTAGCGATATTTTTTTTCCTCGAGCTTCCATCATCAACCATCATCTCATCTGTATTACAAACATACAGTCATCATGAGATATCATTATAATAATTTTCAATCATAAATGTCAAATCTGTTTTATACATGAAAAACAACTTTTCCAGGAATGAGCTTCCTACTCATAGTTCGTTTGGCTATTTCAGTTGAAATCATCACCCAATACCATTATTACTACAATTTTCTCAACCTTCAATCAACCAAACCAATTGTTAGCATATCATAACATTTTTTAGTTTCTCAAATTTGTTTATATACAGGAAATCAAATTCCCCATACATGAGGATTTTGGTCATAATGATTGGCTCTTATAGCAATAATAGTTGGTCTTATGTATGTTCTTACATCCCTGGAATATCCAAGACTATTCTCCCTACAATTTCCTCAACCTTTCATTCATCCACACAAATTGTTAGCATAACATAACAATTTGTAACAATTAATTTTTGAAATCTATTTTATACAGGAAAATAAAATTCCTAGGCATGAATTTTATGCTCATAATTTTTGTCTCTATAGTTGTAGATATTATTCTTCCATATGGATTACATCCCTGCCATATCCAAGACCATTATACTTGCAATTTACTCAATTTACATGCAACCAAACATATTGTCAGTAATTTTAAATTCCAATTTCCAAAATTGTTTTATACAGAAAAATAAAGTTTCCATACAAGAGATTTTGATTACAGTGTTTGGATCTTTCAACAGTAGAGAATAATATTCCTTATGGGATTACATTATTTCCTTATCCAAGACCACTCCACCTGCAATTTTCCTAAACTTTCTTGCAGTGAAATAATATTGTTAGTACTCGTGCACATTTTCAACAGTTCATGAAAAGATATCATAATTGAAATTTACCAACAATTCAATCATTTCCAGCCATTATTGACATTAAAATGGAATTCAACTATTAACTAGAATGGACCCATCATTATATACACATGTATTATCTATCAATCATTTCTTTCTTCTAGTCATCAATATTTTTATTACTCGGTTCCCTGAACAAATATTTTTTGTAATTCACTATTATATAACTACTCTAACCTTCATTTTTCTTGTTGCATTATCTAACAACTCCAGAAGTGTTTTCAACTTCACGAGTTAGAAATACTCACATCATTTTAGATGTTCGCATAATAATTTCTATGTTATACAATATATACATGCATTCACCAAAATGCATTCAATAACTGATTTAATACCACTTGTAACATTTTCAACAACTCCAAAAAGTGATATCAGAATTGTAACAACAACAATTCAATCACCTTCAACAAGTATTCATATTAAATATAATGCATCTATCCATCATTATTTGTTTTCATTACAACAAGTTGTTCATAATGCAACAAACAATTACGAATAAAATAACAATCAATGTGTCAATACCCATGGCCACATCTACACAATGCATCCATGCATTGATTACATAATACCACATAACTGTGTCATGCACTCTACCATGGTGAGTTGGAAGGTCTAGCCACCGCCTCAACATACCATCTTAACTCTTCCCAATACTGCCTGACTACTTGGATACCCTCCTCTTCAACCCATACACAACACAAGCAAACACAATTCCCAAGTGATCTTCAATGTTGGCAAAGAGGTTGCAGTCCAAACATCATCTATACATGGGAATCCATTGATCACTCACATAACACTATAGCCCTTCCGTATCCAACCATATCATGGTCTCACACATGACTATCCCTATGTATATTCATTTTTATAGAAGGAGTATGTCTCCTGAATAAACCCGATTATGATCCCATAACCAATCATAACAAAATATGCAACTAAATTTTATTTAAATGCATTCTAGAATCAACAACATTTACACACTCCAGGCCTTTGGTCACTACATATCAATTTGAATATTGAAAAATTGACTGAGCGAATTCTTACCTCAATTCCCTTCAACATTGGAAGTAATCAAATGCATGCATGCATGGTTGTTATTAACCTACTTGATGCTACCTAATCGATTAGTATTTGTAGAATATTGCAGGTTTTGACCTCCATCCTTTTGATCACTATTCCTACCACCCTCATGGGTCTTCACATTGATGGAAGTCATAAGCAACAATAGCATCTACATCTTTAACCATGCTATATCATTTTTCCTAAATACATAATATATAATTAGTCATATTCAATATAATATCAATATTGCATGTATATAACAATAGACTATTCTAAGTCCTAAAGCATGCCATATGCATATCCAAGCATGTAAATATGCACAATTCACATCTATATGCACCAAGCATTCACTATCAACATGCTTACTAATGCATATGTATTATAAATTCATTCTATGCATCGTGAACTCTAGTTCATTTCTATTTCAGTTCATTTATTATTTATTTATTTATGTTGTAGTTGGTTTTCCTTGAATTTATTTAGATACTTGCTACCTTGTGTGTGTTGACAATTGAAAACATCAATGAAGTTTCGTCCGCAAAGTGTTGCTAAAGCCTATTATTATAAAAACTAAATAATACTAGTAGGTGGGACCCCCTTGAACTATTGGAGAACAAATCTGTTCATTTTTGATATTGAGATGATGTGTGACACGACTCACATGGTTGATGAAGATCTTGTTGTTATTGGTTATGAATTGAGATTATGAAGGGTTGATTCCTTATGTTACTACAGCCTATGCTATTCATTAATGTAATTGTTGTCTGTTCTTATCGCACCTGCATAACAAACATGTTAATAAAATTACATGAAGGGAAGTTTTGAGGAAAGAAAAACACTAGAACAAATGCAAGGGAAGGGGACCTAAGTATGCAATATCACATGTGAATAACTTAAAAGAAATGAGAAACAATTGCAAGGGGAAGATTTAAAATCTATCCTAGCTATACTACATGCATGAGAACACTTCTTGATTTTTGTTAAGCCCTAGCTAGCAAGTAAATGGTTATGAAATTGTGATTGAATTACATGTTTAATATGCATATGGTGTGAAATATTGGTGGTGCACTTGGCAAGGTGATAGTGATAATGGTTAATTGAATTATGTGGCTGATCCACATATGATATATTTGGATAGATTGAACGTTGATGTTTATGCGATTTTGTTTGAGTTATATGATGTGAAATGAGATATGGTGACCGCGCTACTAGATTTTAATATGGTGATGGTTTCAATACATGGTTGATTAACCGTGTTAATGGAGAATTTGTTGGCATGTACTGTTGAGTTAATGAGATGTGGGTGGAGGCGACGTGCATTTACTACACACCACCTTTACTCTTCCCATTGGTCGCCACCCTAGTCGGGCTATTTTTCGATCTTGCTGTTGTGTTTATACTCCGAAATTTTAGCAGGGTGGAACCGCTCGGCCAACTCACGTTTTAAGGAATTCGATTAACAAGTATGTCCTTTTTTGTCCATTCTTGACTTTGATCTGGTTATGAAATGATTACTGGCTCAGGTGTATGGGTTTGTGTTTTTCCTAAGTGTTGCAACTATGTGATTTTTGATTTTTGAATGAAAATGGATGGTTCTTCCTGTAATATTTTTGAGTTCGTAGAGGTTATCGGTCTTCATGGTGATAGCTCTCTGTTACTACTACTAGTTCAGTTGGAGGTTTTTTTTTAAGTCTTGGGTGGATAGCTTTCCCCACGCATGTGCATCACTTGTCCAGTCTCTATTTTTCATGGGTTTAATGGTTGAAGGCACTCTTCATCACTGTGTTTTGTTCATTTGGGAAATGGTTGATTTCATCACCAAAGGCCACGAAATGGGTTCTCCTGTTCTTACTCGGCCTTGTCATCACTTTAGTGTTGTGGTTGTTTTAAGAACCATAAGGGTTACACCCTACATGCATTAAGCATCACTATCGATTGATTTGGAGCCTCGCTCCTCTATGGTAGCCCTCCTGTCTCGGGACTTGTTATCTATCTGATAATAATTCGTGGTTATCTCTCTGTATGCACTGTTGGTATCAGGGTTTTTCATCATTGAAGGAAGTTGGCTCTAGCTTGCTCGTGTTAGTCACAGTGCGAACCTTTAACTCCACAGGTTCGAGGGTTGACATGGAACACCAGCCCGACCTATTGGTTTTACCACTTGATTGTTGGATGGTTGTATATTGCCGACTATTTTTGAGTACAGACCTGTCCATTTGGCTATATGATAGTCGTGTTGGTTTGGCATTTAGTTACTGCCTCTGTATAACTTTGGTAAACCTTGTTTGTTATCTGGACGACTCAAGTTACACAGTCACTCTCCTTATGTTTGATAACTCAATGTTGTTTAATGGAGAGGGACGTTTCCCCAATTCGAATGGATGTGTGGGTATCCATATCTACCACAACTTGTTCGATTGATTGATTTTCTACAATAGTGGTGAATTGTTTGGTTGTATAGGCTTGGGTGTGCACAACATAGTCGATCATGGTGTGACTAAATCAAACCAATCATATATTAAATCGATGGCTCAACTGATATGTTGAATTATTATCGTGACTGTGTGTTTGTTGTGCTAAGTGGAAATGTTGCATCGTGGGATTTTATTAGCTGCACACTGTGTGTGGTATGGATAGCTTGTTTTTCATACTCAGGGATACCCACAGAGTTTAATCATGTTATTTATTGCAAATCGACCACTGGTTTAAGAAGGCATGTTGTTGATGACAGTCGTGTTGGATGGGTGGCCCATCTTTTAAGTCACATTGAATTGTTTTTCTTTTACAGTGGCAGAACTACATTGCCTGGGCAAACTACCCTGTGCATAGCTTGTGTCTAAATGGTGGCTATTGGTTTTGTGATTAATTGTCATTATAGGCGTGGCAATTTGGTCTTGATTATTTTTGTTACTGCCCATAGATGTTTAACGAATATCATTGCATTTAATTGATGGGACCGATTGCAACGATAGTGACTTCATTGTTAATTTGAAACATGACTTTTTGCATCATTGTTATGGATTGAAGAAATGCATGGGTAGTGGTTGATTTTGATAGTTACAGATTGGAAATGGGTACTGTACATAAATTGTTATAAAATTCAAAGTATGTGAATGAAGGGAACAAAACCTCTTGCAAATTGTATAGGATATCCACTGTTTTGTGATGGCACTGTGTGGACATTTGATTATGAACAATGAACTTGTTAGATACACATAAATTATTATTTGGTCAAGTGATGGATGGTTGACGCATCTCCTTTTACAAAATGTTTTATGGATCACTTAATTAATTCCATGAATAGTAATCGTCCTTCTTCCCTTCCATTATTTCACTTTCTGCTAATTACAAACCCTGTCACCTCACATATTCCTTTTTCACTCCTTGTTCTGAGATTAATTACAGTCAAGAGAATTTCAGTGTTAAAATGGATGAAAGTGGCAGTGTCTTGTGTGGATTGCAATGAGGTTTTATTGGTTTTCTTTACAGTTTATTGTTGTTTTCATTGAGCAGTGACCATGCTTCTCCCCTTTCATTATATCATATTTTCTCTCAATACAAACCCCTCACATATCCCAAAACCCTGTTTCACTCCCCTGATCATTGATTAACAGTAAAACAATTTGTATGGATTGGATTGTATGAGTCTGATACATTTTGAACCAAATCTATTTCATATTTTTAAGATTTGTCATGCATGGTTATTTAAAAGACTATTTTCTAATCGATTACACATGTAGGATGAGTTTTTTCAATCGAGGAAGCCATGTCCAAGGAAACAGAGGTAGAGGTAACTGGAACCGAGGCCTAAGAAGGCCCAGGTTCTCTATACATTTTGATGCTGATTCAGAAGAGCTTGGCCAAATTTTTCATGATGGATTCTTTAATTGGATTCGGCAAAGAATAGTCCGACCTAGGCCTGAAAGGCCTCCTTTCCAAGCCCAACAAGCACCCAGGATCCCTATAACTCCTCATGTCTCATTACAACCCAAGGTCCCTGAAAATGATGGATGGTAGGAGATTGTACACTTGATAGTCTCCCAACATTGTGGCTGGCTCAACTTTTCTTTGCCTCCTCCTCCGCCGGTTAACCCCATTGCCCAAGCTGCCCCTAACCACTCACCATTCCAATCCTCCCATGCTAGAAAGAGATTGAAGACTGAAGCCCCCCATGCACTTGATAAAGAAAAATCCACTACTGCCCCTTCCTCACCCTCCAATGACTCTGACAAATCCATGTCTTCCCGGATGCATTTGAGGGACGGTTTCTTCCACGTGATCAACGAGATTAAGCCCAAAGGCTCTGTACATCCTAAGGCAAATTCAGGAAAATCAAGAGGTGACAACAACAACCAAGGAAGGGTTGCATCACAGACTAGGAAATATGTCTTTTGAGTTTTATGTTATCTAGTGTTTTATGACAGTTGATTTCATGGATATTTGGACAACATGTTTATTTTGGACATATGATTATTGTTTTTTAAATGATTTTAAATTTCATGAGTTTAAATTGCCAAAAGTGAATATGTTGATGGGAGACACAAGGAGGTATGTTTTTCTTAACTAATGGTTATGTTATGATTGTTATGGTTGTTATGAACTAAAGGGAGTCACAAGGGGTCCCATCTACTAGTTATTATTATTTATGACCCTTATTATAATTATTACTTTTCCCCCTAACCAAAGTTAGTTGAGTCTTTTAATTAACTTAACTAATGAATTGGTTCAACTTCTTCAACCAATTTTAACTTGTTAAAAGAAAAAGGAAAGGGAGGAACAAGAGGAGGATAGAAGCAGAAGAAGGCTAAGGTTTTCTCCTTGAGTTTATGTTGAGATACTTCAGTTTTCATTCATTCATATATTCATCACAGCCTAATTCTCTTTTGTGATAGCAGAGTCTTATTGTAGACAACAATATTCAGGGCTGAATCAAATCATTCAGACACTTGTTTTTCATAGGTGCTGATCTATCTTTGATAGTCTGTGTAGACTTGTCTGTTTGTGAATTAATTTTCATGATTGATAAAGGCTATTGTGCAGAGTTGAGTGGGCAACAATATGTGGCAAGCTGATCCAACATTTAGGATTCAGTTTTGGTTTTCTGTTAGAGGTCCTTTTGTATGTTCCATCGGGGATGTCTAAGTTTGACTTTGGTCCAAGATTTCTGTACGATATTTTGTAAAGAAAATGACTCTTTGGTGAATTGGATTGAAAGAAAGGATTGCTTTATGTCTCATCTATATTGATTATCATCTTGGTGTCTTTAATTCTGTCCTTACATTTATTTCAGCAACTGTTATATTCAGAAAATTACATAAAAAGTAAATTTCCAACAAGCTTTTTGTTGATAAAAGACTAGCCTAAGCACTCGTAATTAATGCTTGTGAGTTAGGATGTTATTTTTGTTGGCTATAAACATAGGGTGATATTCCTGTCTACTTTTCTTTAGACAAGTAAAGTCTGAAAATGCTTGAGTAAGATCAATTCATATTTTTTCCTCAACATTTATTTGGCGACCATACTAGGGAGATCTTCGATATCTCTCTGGTTAATTTTTTATACTCGATTTTCATAGATACATCTTTATTTTTCTGAAATTGATTCTTTGACTGTTTTGCTATTAATGTTTGTTCCTGTTGCAAGGAAACCCAATATTGAGCTCGGTCTTCAAGACTAGACCAACATTTCTTTGAACTTGTTTAACACCATTCTAGACACTGCCAATACCCATGCTGAACTTAACCATTCTTGGGCAACAATTGAGCGAGATATTATGCTCAAGAATGATTGGAGGCTAGACGTAGACAACCTAGAAATCAACAATAACCCTTTGTTTTTTCAAGTTTTGTCCTTTCTTTCATGTCCTTATATTCTCGTGCTTCTAGAAGAAGAAGAGGATTGACACCTGAAATCAATCCTATTGCTGAAATAGGAAGAATAAACGTAGTGTTATCTGTCCAACAAAGTTCTCTAAGGAGGACTTTATCTGATTCATCCATCTCATCTTTCTTTCCCTCATCTATCATCCACAAGATGGCATCTAGTGGTGGCTCTGGTGGCACTGGAAGTGCTCCATCTTCCCAATATTCATCTTCACCAATGATTGGTAGCTTATATAGCCACCATATCCCTGTCCAATCTACCACACATCCCACCAAAGTCATCAAAAAGTATGGACTTTTTCAGTTCGAAGAATATACCACAACCACACCATGGCATGTGTCCTCTCCTCTTAACCTAACACTTGCTACTCGCCCACTTCTGAAGTTTAAGGAGAATTTGCTTAAATTTTAGGGGAATAACACTGTCAGTACAAATGAACACCTAGTGGCATTTTCTAATGCTTGTCATAACATAGGGGCTAACGACAATGTCACTTGCATGCACTTGTTTGTCAATTCCTTGGAAGGAAAGGCTACGACCTAATTCTTTGAACTTCCTCCTAAGATCTTGTCTACTTGGGAGGAGTTAATCTATTGGTTCCAATCCACTTATGGGAAACACAAAATCCCTGCCGAGAAGTTGAGGGAATACAATAATGTCACTTACAAAGATGGTGAGACCATCAGGTCTTTCAACTTGTGTTTCACCAAGTTGTATAATCAAACCCCGAACTTATCCGCCCTCAGAACCAAGCCTCTTTCATGCATTACTATAATGCATTGCCTTCTCCCTACCATCATAGGCTTGAGGAAAAAGCCATTGATAATTTTGGCTCTGCTCTACATACTTGCTCAAAGTATGAAGAACAACTTGAAAGAATTGGTCTTCCCTAAGGAGAATTAATTAGATAGACATACATGTCCACTCTTTTATGGCTAGTACAAGATATGAATAACTGTATGATGATAGCATTTGAGTGGAAGGGTGCTGTCTCCCCTCTCACCCCTGGAGATTCAACCTCTTATGCAACTCCCTTTAGAAATCCAACTGAAAACAATTTTCAGCCTAAGGATATCTTGCCTCGAATTTGGTGTAAATTTTGCGAAGAAAACCACGAAGAAACCATGTGTGAGGTAAAGAAGAGTGTCAGAGACAAGATCTATGGTAAAAGACCAGAAAATACTATTTCTGTCCTAGACTTTGCAGAGTCATAGGATGTCATGGTCATCAACACTAGGAGCAAAGCATATGCTCCCAAGGGTAAATTTGATCTTCCTCGCAGTTCTTCTAGCCCAAGCTCATCCTCAACCGTTGCTACGCCCCAGGTTCTTAAAATTCCCCAGAGTCAAAGAATCACTCCCTCTCCTCCCTCTTCCAAATACAATATCTTGAATCAATTGGCCAACATCAAAGAAGATGCAACCCTCCTAGACATGGTTTCCGTCCCTGAGCAACAGATGCATCTGAAACAATTCATGGAAGGAAAATCTTCCATTGTAGCCAATCTTTATGAAGAGGTATATGAAGAGGATTCTTATGTAAATAAAGTAGGTGTACATAACTTTAGATACCCTGTAAAAAACCTCCCTTTTTATATTTCTATAAATATCATGGATAATATTTCCCATTGTTGCCTCATTGATGGTGGTTCAGGCCCAAGTGTCATGTTGAAGATTATTATGGAAGAGATAGGCTTGGCATGTACAAATGAAAATGCCAGAAGCATGCTCTCCTATATTAGTCTACAACAAACAACCATAGGCGAGATTAAGGATGTAACCTTGGTTTTATGCACTCATCCTGAGATAAGGACAACCCTCAACATTCAGGTGATTGATATGCCTGTGAGAAATTATTCAATTATCTTGGGGAGATATTGGCAAGCCCTAACAGGTGGATACCTCTCACTCAACGGGACACATTTATCCATTCCTTGGAATGGTAAGAATATTATAGTCCTTAGAGAAGGAAGAATTTCACCCTACATAGAGAGTGTTCCACAATCTAGCGTAAACTATATCGAAGAAGACGTAGGAGTGTACTCCATCTTTGCTGAAGAGGATAATATTCCTCAGGAAGGAATTAATACATATGATGAATTATGACGTATGCACTTTGATGGTTCACACTCTAACGAAGGTAACATGGCTAGTATTATCTTGGTTTCCCCTGCATGAAAAATTCATAATCTGTCATACAGGTTGGAGTTTGATTGTTCAAACAATGTCGTTGAATTCGAAGCTTTGTTGTTAGGCATTGAGAACGCCCTTAATCTTGGTTGTGGTCACCTTTCAGTTTTTGGAAATTCTGAGCTTGTTGTGAACCTGATATGTAAGACATGATCTCCTAGCGACAAGTTGATGGAACGATACTCCCAAATTGTTTGGGCACTTGTATTGAACCTTCTATATTTCAACATCACTCTTGTTAAGGAGGAGTTGAATTCAATAGCTGATTGGTTAGCTGTCTTTGAAGCCTCTTCTACTCAGCAACTCTTGCCTCGCTGGCCTGATTGCGCTTTCCAATCTCTGCATCATCCATACATTTATGAAAATGAAGGATTCTAGAAGGCCATCCCTAATGATGAGAACATTTGTGCTGTAGAAACCTCCGATCACCGATGACCAATAGTCGACATAATTTGGAGAAGTTTTCAGTTCTCCAGTAGAAATCCCCGATCGTTGACGACCGATGGTCGGGGGTCGACAGAATTTGGTGAATTTTTCAGTTCGTCAACATAAATATTCGATCGCCGACGGTCGATGGTTGGGGGTCGGAAAAATTTGGAGAAGTTTTCGGTTCATCAACAGAGATATCAGATCGTCGACATTCGATGGTCGGGGATCGACAAGTTTTGGTGAAGTGTTGAAATTCAGACAAATGGAATTGGAGATCATCAATGGATGATGGATCGAGGATCGACAAATTTGGGTGAAGTTTCATTCGAAAAAAGGAAATATATAACCACCGATGGACAATGGAAAAATTAAGGTGATGATGTGTCATGCCATGTCATCCCGATTGATTCCTTAAGATGAAATTTCATGCCAGATCATCATCCATGTGTCATGCCACATTAGCACAGTTTCCATGTCAGCTAAGGGATGGCTGATCAACGATGGTCGGGGTTCAATGATATTTGTGGTCAATCTAGGTTTGTTGGGGAAGATGAAAGATGGATGATAGCCGATGATTTGGCATCAACGAGATTCATGGGTGACTTCCGATTTGTGGATAAAAACGGTCGATGGCCGATGGTCGGTTATCGAGCATCAAGAAGATCGATGGGAAGGTTTGGTTCGCAAAGGAAATCACCAATCCTCGATTGTTGATCATTGATAGAAATAATATCAATGGTCCAAAATTATTCTGATTTGAGATCAACAGTGCAAATCGCACTTAGGAAAAATTGTTCCACAATTTAAAAAAAAAAACACATTAGAATATAATAATAATAATATACAACATAATATAAATATACAGAAAACAAAGAGAGACATTATCTTTAATTAAACCATCACCAACTAGATGCATACCAAGGGCGTTCCTCCCAACCATAGACACTGTTGTTCCAATTCTCAATAGCAGGTCACCCTCGAGCCAGGGATATGGATCCACAAGGACAGGTCCTCGGCCAAATCTAAAACACACAATAGTTGGATAGTAAGCTCTAAGTTTTTCCCAACCACAAAATAATCCTAATTTCCATCTCTCTTTCCCCTTCATCCCACACAACCCAAAGAGACGAACCCATTTATCTACCATGCAGTCCCTCATGCCATTCCATTTCTCTCTAGGGCTCCAGTGCTACTAGTCAGGAAATATCCATGCTGAAAACTCCAAGGATTCCCAGTTGTGATAGTTCTTTTAGAACTACCATCAATCTCATGCCCATAGGCATCCATTCCAACCTGCAATGATCAACAATTTCTCACAACCATCTCACCATGGCTCTCCTCCTCAACCATTCATTTCCATGCTCCAACCAAGAGCACACGAATTAGCAAGGGTGAAATGAGGAATTCTCAAAATGAAATGATTAACCAAGAAAAATGAACAACCCCTAAACAACCCAAGATAGGGTTTATATAATTAAAATATCAAAGAACCACATGGCCTCCCCAAGAAGCTCATGTAACCACTTTTCTCAATTAAATCTAAAAGGGGTAAATAAAATATAATAAAAATACTTAGCCCTTTACCCCCCTCCCTTGTGGAATCATAGCCCCCTATATCTGGTCCTTTTCTGTCTTGCATCCAGTAGTGTATTTTTTTTATTAATGTATATAGAAGTATTAGATTTCCTAGGCACTTCGACCCCTTTTCAACTTTACCAGCTCACCAACCTAATGTCACATTTACATAATACATTATAGTTCATAGGGATTAAAATCAAGGTGTTACATGGAATATCTGAAATAATTTTCCACAGTTGAGAATCCTTGGAGTTTCTAGCATTGAGATTTCCTAGACTAGTAGCACTGAAGCCCTAGAGAGGAATGGAACTACCTGAGAGATTGCTGGAATACTGAGAGGGGGTGTAAATATGTATTAGTACTTTTCTTTCTTTAACCACAATATAAATCTTCAATGACATTCAATATAGCACCAATACCATAAATCAATGCATAAAAAACACAGTACACCGAAGTTTTACGTGGAAACCAAATGCGAGAAAAAACCATGGAATGCTTTTCTTATTTGTAAAAGAGTACATTCATTGGAAACACTAACTTCCTATTTCTCCAACTACAATTGGAAGGAGGCCCCAACCCCCTATTTACAGGCTAGAACCTGAAGGATGATCCAACTCCCCAATTTTATAGCTCCAACTAGAAAGAGGCTACAACCCCCTTTCCTTGCCCCATCCAACTACCTTGAAATATAATTGTAGACAACCCTGTGACTACCTCTACTTCTATAACTGATAACATGTTGCTGCTGTTGCTTCTGATACCTATATTGTTTCTACTGAAATCAATATCTCATCAAGATTGAAACCACTTATTCCTCATGCCAAAATCCATAAGAGAATTCTCCAAATCAACAACTTATGAATTATTGAGACACACATATTACTGATTTATTCAAAATAAATCTTTAACACAAACATGAAGACATACCTTCAAAGTGTATCTGAATTGATATTTTAAATCCCTGATCTTCCACAACTTTCCTCACAGGTCCACAATTAGGTATACTGTCTTCCTACGGGTATCCATGCTTTTCCTCATTGCATCCAACAAATGTCTACGTTTTTCCTCCTGAAACACATGGATATACTCAAGAAATTCCTGTGTGAAACCCCTTGTCCTTACTCCTGGCTCTTGCAAACTTCGTACTTCACTTGACTTCTCGGTATTCAACTCACTACCTCAGATCTCCAACTTATATTATCAGAAGTGAATACACATAAGTGATTTGCATTACACTCTTCTCTGTTTTATATAGAGAAATTTCTTAATGACATGTAACTGCCATGCAACATGTAAATCACATGCAACCTATTATCATGTTTTACTCCTGTTATCTTATGTTTACTCCCACTTTACTTTCCCCTGTAATAATTAATTATCCCTCCAATAATTAATTATTCTTACAATAATTAATTATCCCTGCAATAATTAATTTTCTTTTGTTCACTGCCACTTTACTTCGACATGCAACTTCTCTCAAGGGTTGACACCAATTAAAACCAATATCATTAATTAATTATCCTTGCAATTATTAATTAATCTTTAAACAATCTCCCCCTTTGGCATTGATGGAAACACTTAGACACAAAAATATAATGACAACACTCATGCTCATGCTGACTCTCCCTGTCTTCATGCCTCTATTTTTTCTCTCCTCCTTTGACATCAATGGAAAAGGATGACATCTCCTTGGGGATCCCCCCCTGTCAGTAAGCCTCTGATCTCTACTAACGTTTCTCCTCATGGTGCTTCCTTGTGTACACATATGATAAAAAAATTCAAAATTCATTCAAGTATTTCAAAAAGCATTCATTGTGGGGATGAAACTACTCCAAGCTTCTTTTGAAGATACTCAAAAGTCTCCCTTGGAAGTGGTTTGGTGAAGATATTTGCAATCTACTCTTTTGTACCAACACACTCTACCTTGATGTTCTTCTCTGTAACCTATTCTCATAGAAAGTGAAACTTTATCAGAATGTGCTTCGCCTTGGAATACATCACTGGATTTTTAGAGATACTTATAACACCGGTGTTATCACAAAATATCAGAATAGGCTCGTCATATTCCACCTGTATGTCCTGCAAAGTTTGCTTCATCCAGAGAACCTATGTACAACATGTTGCTGCTGCAGTATACTCTGCCTCTGTTGTGGACAATGATATTGAAGACTGTTTCTTGCTCAACCAAGATACCAGACAATCACCCAAGTAGAAAACTTCTCTACTTGTACTTCTTCTATCATCAATGCTACCTGCAAAATCTGCATCTGCGTAGGCTATAAGAGATAGATCATTCCCTTTTGGATACCACAATCCAAAATCTTTTGTACCTTTTAGATATATGAATATCCTCTGCACTTCCATAAAATGTGATTCCTTTGGTGCTGCTTGAAATCGAGCCACTTGTCCAATTTCATGCATCACATCTGGTCTAGAAGTTGTCACATAGAGTAAACTACCAATCATCGATATGTAGAGCTTATGATATGCATATTTGGATATATCATCTTTGCTCAGTTTGCAACTGATCTGCATGGGAGTACTTACATTCTTGCAATCTACCATTCAAAATTTCTTCAACATTTCATTGATATACTTGGTTTGGGAGATGAAAATACTTGTATCTAGCTGACATATGCAGAGTCCCAAAAATAAAGACAATTGACCAAGTAATGCCATTTCGAATTCATTCTGCATGTCTTTAGAAAATTTTTGACTCATCCTATCATCATTACTGCCAAAAATAATGTCATCAACATAAAATTCAATTATCAACAAATTATTTTGATTTACCTTTATGTGGAGATTGTTGTCTACATTTCATTTCCTAAACCCTTGCTGTTGTAGATACCTATCCAATCTTGAATACCATGCTTTGGGGGCTTGTTTGAGTCGATATAGTGCCTTCTTCAATATGCAAACATAATCTTCTCTTTTTGACAGTATAAATCCTTCTGGTTGTTCGATATAGACTTCCTCTTCTAGTTCTCCATTTAGGAAGGCTGATTTTACATCCAACTGATATACTTTGATTCTCTTCGAACATGCATAAGCTAAGATCAATCTGATTGCTTCCATTATGGTAACTGGGGCTTAAGTTTCTTCAAAATCTATTCCTTCAACCTGAGCATATCCCTTGAATAATAACCTTGCTTTATTCCTGGTTACTTGTCCATCCTCATTCAGTTTGTTTCTGAATATCCATTTTGTACCAATCACATTCTTATCTTTAGGCCTTCGGACAAGTTCCCATGCTTCATTCTTCTCTATATGATCCATTTCTTGTTCGATATATTTGATATAGTGTTCATATGTGCTAGCTTCTTGAAAACTACTAGGTTCAACTGTGGATAACAGTGCTAGATGCCTTTGTTCTAGTGAATGAAATTTTCTTCGAGTTTCAACTCATGTATCCATATTCCCAATGATCTGTTCTAGTGGATAATTTTTCTGTATTCTCCTACTAGGAGTTTTGGGAGATATATGAAGATTTTGATGGTCATATTCCTTTTGCTCTGCTTCTGGATGCTCTTCCTCTTCTTTCGATTTTTCTTATTCTTTCAAGCTCTCTTCTCCTTCCTACTCTATTGAGTCTTTTCTTTCTTCTTTGAGATTTTGTACACTTGTCTCGTCAATCTGTACATTGATGCTTTCCACTATTCTATTGAGTCTCATATTAAAACACTTTTATGTCTTGATTTTTCTTGAGTACCCGATAAATATTCCTTTGTCAACTCAGGAGTCAAATTTTCAAATCCTGTCGTCTTCTCTTTTGATGTATCACTTGCTTCCAAACACTCTAAAATGCTTCATATTTTTTGGTCTTCCTTTCCATAGCTTGTAGGGATTCTTATCACTATTACTTCTAAGCATTCCTCTGTTCAATATATGAACTTTTGTATGTACTTCCTGTGCCAAAAAGATGTAACCCAACTTGGAATATTTCAACATGGTTATGGCCATCTCTTGTACTGTCCTGTTCTTTTTTTCTGCAACTTCGTTTTGCTGAGGTGTCCTGTTATTTTTTTCTGCAACTTCGTTTTTATCCCATGTTTGCCACAAAAATCCATGAATTCTTTTGATGTAAAATCTCCACCATTGTCTGATCTCAAACATTTTATTTTCAAGTCTATCTCTATTTCAACCATCTCTTTATATATCTTAAAGTGCTCAAATGCCTCTGACTTCTGCTTAAGAAAGAAAACTACAACCATTCTTGTGTAGTCATCAATTAGTAGCATGCGATATTGTTCTCCATTTAATCCCCTTTTCCTTGTTGGTCCACACATATCAATATGTTCAATCTCCAATGGTTTTGTTGTTGAGTACTCCTTTGATTTGAACTTGGTCTTGGTCTATTTTCCTTGTAGAAAATGCTTACATAGAGTATACACTGACTTTCATATTTTAGGAATTTCCCTTACTGCTTCCTTTCTGCTGATTTTGACAAGATTGTCAAAGTGTATGTGACCCATTCATTTTTGCTAGAGCCAACTTTCATTTTCCTTTCCTAAAAAACAACTCTCCTTTCCAATTTCATTCAAAACATATATGTTATTCAAAGTCCTTATAAATGTTGCTACTGACATGCCTGATCCTTCTTTCCATATTTCACATTTCTCTGAGTCAAACTAAAGTGTGTGTCCTTGATCACACATTTGACTTACACTCAACATATTGTGTTTCATATCTTCAACCAGTAGAACATTTTCTGCCATTTCATCTTATCTTTCAAGCTTAACTGTGCCTCTACCTATAATTTTAGCTGAATGATTATTTCCTAATGAAACTGATCCATCTTTTTATTTATTCAAAGTTAGAAACCTGTTCTTATCACCTGTCATATGCTTGGAACAACAACTATCAACATACCAATCAATTTTCCCGTGTTGGGTCTGTAGAACAAGTGAGCATTGATTTTGCTTTCTTTTCCATATCGCTTGTGTTTTCGATACCTGATTGCTAATGTTCTGCTTTGATTCTCTGGGTGGAATAGTCAATATGAAATTCTTCACTATGTGACCAAAATTGTTTCATTTGTAGCATTCTACTTCATTTCTCAATGAACCAAAACTGTTTTGGTTCCTGCCGTATGCTTCATAAGATCTTTTGGGATACCCTGCATTGTTACTTCGGTTCTTGGGATAGGCTCTGCATTTTACAACTTTATGCCAAAATTAGCACAATTAAACAATAACCATAAAATAATCTTTGATATATGGGAATACAAGATCTTCTTTGTGAGGCACTCCTTTTAAATTTGTTTTCTTGAGTCTTGTTTACTTCTGGAATATTCTTCTTTGGGTGCATGCATTATTCCTTCTTGAAAAAATATTTGACAATATCTCCATAGATTCTTTGTTCTGCTTCATATTTTTTTGTCTTGGAACCCAACCCTTTCTCATTATGTACTTTATTGTACCCTAGTCCAGACCTATAATTTGATGATATTTGACTGTTGATGATTGGATCCAAGATTGTGGTGCTCTTCTGCTGCACCTATTTCTTCTGAAGATCTTTCCTTAAAGAGATAACTTCTGCTTCTAAGCTTCCAATGAGTTTCTCCTTTTCTTCCAACTGACTTCTAAGAATTTCCTCAATTCTTCTTTATTCTTCTATTTGATTTTTTAGACTTGTGATCATCTGCTCTAGTTCTTCAGAGTTGAAATTCTGAGTTCCCTCTTTCATTTTTAACTCTATCTTGAGTGACTTTTTTTTCTTCCTTTCTTTTATGAGTTCTTCTAATGCACTGATTAGCTATGATTTGAGATCAAATTCACCTTATTCTTTGGAATCATCATCTACTTCCATGAAGATAACTCTTTCTGAATCACTATCACTATCATTATCCTTCTTGTCTGATGAGTAACTGCCCTCCTTTGAGTAGAAGCTTTTCTAGAAGAACTTGTTTCTTCTCTTGTTTTCCTTTTGATATTTCTTTTCCGTTTTTGAAGTTTCTTCTTCATCACTATCTTTATTCCTGTGAGGACATTTAGAAGCAAAATGACCAATACCAAACTATTAAAACATTTCAATGGAAGCATACCTTTATACTTGTAGGTTCCTTTCTGTAATTTTATTACGAAGTTAGCCATATCTTCATCTTCATATGAATCATCACTGCAACTGCAACTTGGTTTTTTCTTTTTCTTTTACTTCTTCTTTATCTTCTTGGATGCCTTGAAAGTTGCTTCTTTTGTGACTGGGTTCTCCTATTCTTTTCTCATCTAATAAGCTGTAAATATTCCATGTATCTCGTCCATGCTCAATTTACCGAGATATTCTCTTTCTTCTAGGGATGATATTTTAGAATCAAATCTCATAGGAAGAGACCTCAATACCTTTTGAACAACCACTGAGTCATCAAATTCTACTCCCAATCCTTTAATAGTGTTGACTACTTCGTCAACTCACAGAAGGTAGGCTGCAATGTCTTCATCTTCCTTCATCTTCAACTGTTCAAAATTAGCTCTGAAAATTTGAAGCTTAGCTCCCTTTACCTTGGAATCTCCTTCATAAATATTTTGGAGTTTATCCCAAATATCCTTTGCACTATCACAATGCATAAATTTGAAACAAAATGAATCAACTAAAGTGCTTAGAATAATACCTTTAGCCTTTGAGTTGTTTTCACTGAGCTTCTTTCCATGTATGTCGGTTGGGGGTGTGGCTAGTATTGTATACCCATCTACTATTGATTGCCAAACATTGAATCCATGTGCCTATAAAAAGGTTTTCATCCTTTTATTCCAAAAGGTATAGTCTTGCTTGTCAAACCTTGGTTCTCCAATCTTAGCATATTCCATGATCTCCTTCGAGTGGTTAGACTGCTTCTTGAAGGACTTGCTCTAATACCAATTGTTGGAATAGTGA